>JAAWWB010002036.1:0-22613 GCA_018804465.1 Populus tomentosa | reverse complement strand
CGGCAACCGGGACAATCGAAGTTCGGAATGGCCGCGAAACGCACCGAGTCAAAGCGTTTCGCTGTTTGCGGAAGGAAGTGTGGGGATGTAGAACAAGTAGCAGAAGCTAGACATTGCTCAACAAGGGATCACCCGAAATTCAAAGGCAACTGAATTTCGGCAACCGGGGCATCGAGTCGGAATGCCGCGAAACTCACCGAGTCAAAGCTTTCGCGTTTGGAAGAAGTTGATGTAGAACAAGTAGCAGAAGCATACATGCTCAAGAGGGATCACCGAAATTCAAAGGCAATGAATTTCGGCAACCGGGGCATCGAAGTCGGATGCCGCGAAACTCACGAGTCATCGCGTTTTGCTTTCGGAAGAGTTGATTGTAGAACGAGTAGCAGAAGCATACATGCTCAAGAGGGATCACCCGAAATTCAAGGCAACTGAATTTCGGCAACCGGGGCATCGAAGTCGGAATGCCGCGAAACTCACCGAGTCAAAGCGTTCGCCGTTGCGGAAGGAAGTGTGATGTAGAACAAGTAGCAGAAGCATACATGCTCAAGAGGGATCACCCGAAATTCAAAGGCAACTGAATTTCGGCAACCGGGGCATCGAAGTCGGAATGCCGCGAAACTCACCGAGTCAAAGCGTTTCGCCATTTGCGGAAGGAAGTGTGATGTAGAACAAGTAGCAGAAGCATACATGCTCAAGAGGGATCACCCGAAATTCAAAGGCAACTGAATTTCGGCAACCGGGGCATCGAAGTCGGAATGCCGCGAAACTCACCGAGTCAAAGCGTTTCGCTGTTTGCGGAAGGAAGTGTGATGTAGAACAAGTAGCAGAAGCATACATGCTCAAGAGGGATCACCCGAAATTCAAAGGCAACTGAATTTCGGCAACCGGGGCATCGAAGTCGGAATGCCGCGAAACTCACCGAGTCAAAGCGTTTCGCTGTTTGCGGAAGGAAGTGTGATGTAGAAAAAGTAGCAGAAGCATACATGCTCAAGAGGGATCACCCGAAATTCAAAGGCAACTGAATTTCGGCAACCGGGGCATCGAAGTCGGAATGCCGCGAAACTCACCGAGTCAAAGCGTTTCGCCTTTGCGGAAGGAAGTGTGATGTAGAACAAGTAGCAGAAGCATACATGCTCAAGAGGGATCACCCGAAATTCAAAGGCAACTGAATTTCGGCAACCGGGGCATCGAAGTCGGAATGCCGCGAAACTCACCGAGTCAAAGCGTTTCGCCGTTTGCGGAAGGAAGTGTGATGTAGAACAAGTAGCAGAAGCATACATGCTCAAGAGGGATCACCCGAAATTCAAAGGCAACTGAATTTCGGCAACCGGGGCATCGAAGTCGGAATGCCGCGAAACTCACCGAGTCAAAGCGTTTCGCTGTTTGCGGAAGGAAGTGTGATGTAGAACAAGTAGCAGAAGCATACATGCTCAAGAGGGATCACCCGAAATTCAAAGGCAACTGAATTTCGGCAACCGGGGCATCGAAGTCGGAATGCCGCGAAACTCACCGAGTCAAAGCGTTTCGCCGTTTGCGGAAGGAAGTGTGATGTAGAACAAGTAGCAGAAGCATACATGCTCAAGAGGGATCACCCGAAATTCAAAGGCAACTGAATTTCGGCAACCGGGGCATCGAAGTCGGAATGCCGCGAAACTCACCGAGTCAAAGCGTTTCGCCGTTTGCGGAAGGAAGTTGATGTAGAACAAGTAGCAGAAGCATACATGCTCAAGAGGGATCACCCGAAATTCAAAGGCAACTGAATTTCGGCAACCGGGGCATCGAAGTCGGAATGCCGCGAAACTCACCGAGTCAAAGCGTTTCGCCGTTTGCGGAAGGAAGTATGATGTAGAACAAGTAGCAGAAGCATACATGCTCAAGAGGGATCACCCGAAATTCAAAGGCAACTGAATTTCGGCAACCGGGGCATCGAAGTCGGAATGCCGCGAAACTCACCGAGTCAAAGCGTTTCGCCGTTTGCGGAAGGAAGTGTGATGTAGAACAAGTAGCAGAAGCATACATGCTCAAGAGGGATCACCCGAAATTCAAAGGCAACTGAATTTCGGCAACCGGGGCATCGAAGTCGGAATGCCGCGAAACTCACCGAGTCAAAGCGTTTCGCCGTTTGCGGAAGGAAGTTGATGTAGAACAAGTAGCAGAAGCATACATGCTCAAGAGGGATCACCCGAAATTCAAAGGCAACTGAATTTCGGCAACCGGGGCATCGAAGTCGGAATGCCGCGAAACTCACCGAGTCAAAGCGTTTCGCCGTTTGCGGAAGGAAGTTTGATGTAGAACAAGTAGCAGAAGCATACATGCTCAAGAGGGATCACCCGAAATTCAAAGGCAACTGAATTTCGGCAACCGGGGCATCGAAGTCGGAATGCCGCGAAACTCACCGAGTCAAAGCGTTTCGCTGTTTGCGGAAGGAAGTGTGATGTAGAACAAGTAGCAGAAGCATACATGCTCAAGAGGGATCACCCGAAATTCAAAGGCAACTGAATTTCGGCAACCGGGGCATCGAAGTCGGAATGCCGCGAAACTCACCGAGTCAAAGCGTTTCGCCGTTTGCGGAAGGAAGTGTGATGTAGAACAAGTAGCAGAAGCATACATGCTCAAGAGGGATCACCCGAAATTCAAAGGCAACTGAATTTCGGCAACCGGGGCATCGAAGTCGGAATGCCGCGAAACTCACCGAGTCAAAGCGTTTCGCCGTTTGCGGAAGGAAGTGTGATGTAGAACAAGTAGCAGAAGCATACATGCTCAAGAGGGATCACCCGAAATTCAAAGGCAACTGAATTTCGGCAACCGGGGCATCGAAGTCGGAATGCCGCGAAACTCACCGAGTCAAAGCGTTTCGCCTGTTTGCGGAAGGAAGTTGATGTAGAACAAGTAGCAGAAGCATACATGCTCAAGAGGGATCACCCGAAATTCAAAGGCAACTGAATTTCGGCAACCGGGGCATCGAAGTCGGAATGCCGCGAAACTCACCGAGTCAAAGCGTTTCGCCGTTTGCGGAAGGAAGTGTGATGTAGAACAAGTAGCAGAAGCATACATGCTCAAGAGGGATCACCCGAAATTCAAAGGCAACTGAATTTCGGCAACCGGGGCATCGAAGTCGGAATGCCGCGAAACTCACCGAGTCAAAGCGTTTCGCCAGTTGCGGAAGGAAGTGTGATGTAGAACAAGTAGCAGAAGCATACATGCTCAAGAGGGATCACCCGAAATTCAAAGGCAACTGAATTTCGGCAACCGGGGCATCGAAGTCGGAATGCCGCGAAACTCACCGAGTCAAAGCGTTTCGCCGTTTGCGGAAGGAAGTGTGATGTAGAACAAGTAGCAGAAGCATACATGCTCAAGAGGGATCACCCGAAATTCAAAGGCAACTGAATTTCGGCAACCGGGGCATCGAAGTCGGAATGCCGCGAAACTCACCGAGTCAAAGCGTTTCGCCGTTTGCGGAAGGAAGTGTGATGTAGAACAAGTAGCAGAAGCATACATGCTCAAGAGGGATCACCCGAAATTCAAAGGCAACTGAATTTCGGCAACCGGGGCATCGAAGTCGGAATGCCGCGAAACTCACCGAGTCAAAGCGTTTCGCCGTTTGCGGAAGGAAGTGTGATGTAGAACAAGTAGCAGAAGCATACATGCTCAAGAGGGATCACCCGAAATTCAAAGGCAACTGAATTTCGGCAACCGGGGCATCGAAGTCGGAATGCCGCGAAACTCACCGAGTCAAAGCGTTTCGCCGTTTGCGGAAGGAAGTGTGATGTAGAACAAGTAGCAGAAGCATACATGCTCAAGAGGGATCACCCGAAATTCAAAGGCAACTGAATTTCGGCAACCGGGGCATCGAAGTCGGAATGCCGCGAAACTCACCGAGTCAAAGCGTTTCGCCGTTTGCGGAAGGAAGTGTGATGTAGAACAAGTAGCAGAAGCATACATGCTCAAGAGGGATCACCCGAAATTCAAAGGCAACTGAATTTCGGCAACCGGGGCATCGAAGTCGGAATGCCGCGAAACTCACCGAGTCAAAGCGTTTCGCCGTTTGCGGAAGGAAGTGTGATGTAGAACAAGTAGCAGAAGCATACATGCTCAAGAGGGATCACCCGAAATTCAAAGGCAACTGAATTTCGGCAACCGGGGCATCGAAGTCGGAATGCCGCGAAACTCACCGAGTCAAAGCGTTTCGCCGTTTGCGGAAGGAAGTGTGATGTAGAACAAGTAGCAGAAGCATACATGCTCAAGAGGGATCACCCGAAATTCAAAGGCAACTGAATTTCGGCAACCGGGGCATCGAAGTCGGAATGCCGCGAAACTCACCGAGTCAAAGCGTTTCGCCGTTTGCGGAAGGAAGTGTGATGTAGAACAAGTAGCAGAAGCATACATGCTCAAGAGGGATCACCCGAAATTCAAAGGCAACTGAATTTCGGCAACCGGGGCATCGAAGTCGGAATGCCGCGAAACTCACCGAGTCAAAGCGTTTCGCCGTTTGCGGAAGGAAGTGTGATGTAGAACAAGTAGCAGAAGCATACATGCTCAAGAGGGATCACCCGAAATTCAAAGGCAACTGAATTTCGGCAACCGGGGCATCGAAGTCGGAATGCCGCGAAACTCACCGAGTCAAAGCGTTTCGCCGTTTGAGGAAGAAGTTTGATTTAGAACAAGTAGCAGAAGCATACATGCTCAAGAGGGATCACCCGAAATTCAAAGGCAACTGAATTTCGGCAACCGGGGCATCGAAGTCGGAATGCCGCGAAACTCACCGAGTCAAAGCGTTTCGCCTTTGCGGAAGGAAGTGTGATGTAGAACAAGTAGCAGAAGCATACATGCTCAAGAGGGATCACCCGAAATTCAAAGGCAACTGAATTTCGGCAACCGGGGCATCGAAGTCGGAATGCCGCGAAACTCACCGAGTCAAAGCGTTTCGCCGTTTGCGGAAGAAGTCTGATGTAGAACAAGTAGCAGAAGCATACATGCTCAAGAGGGATCACCCGAAATTCAAAGGCAACTGAATTTCGGCAACCGGGGCATCGAAGTCGGAATGCCGCGAAACTCACCGAGTCAAAGCGTTTCGCCGTTTGCGGAAGGAAGTGTGATGTAGAACAAGTAGCAGAAGCATACATGCTCAAGAGGGATCACCCGAAATTCAAAGGCAACTGAATTTCGGCAACCGGGGCATCGAAGTCGGAATGCCGCGAAACTCACCGAGTCAAAGCGTTTCGCCGTTTGCGGAAGGAAGTGTGATGTAGAACAAGTAGCAGAAGCATACATGCTCAAGAGGGATCACCCGAAATTCAAAGGCAACTGAATTTCGGCAACCGGGGCATCGAAGTCGGAATGCCGCGAAACTCACCGAGTCAAAGCGTTTCGCCGTTTGCGGAAGGAAGTGTGATGTAGAACAAGTAGCAGAAGCATACATGCTCAAGAGGGATCACCCGAAATTCAAAGGCAACTGAATTTCGGCAACCGGGGCATCGAAGTCGGAATGCCGCGAAACTCACCGAGTCAAAGCGTTTCGCCTGTTTGCGGAAGGAAGTGTGATGTAGAACAAGTAGCAGAAGCATACATGCTCAAGAGGGATCACCCGAAATTCAAAGGCAACTGAATTTCGGCAACCGGGGCATCGAAGTCGGAATGCCGCGAAACTCACCGAGTCAAAGCGTTTCGCAAGTGTGATGTAGAACAAGTAGCAGAAGCATACATGCTCAAGAGGGATCACCCGAAATTCAAAGGCAACTGAATTTCGGCAACCGGGGCATCGAAGTCGGAATGCCGCGAAACTCACCGAGTCAAAGCGTTTCGCCGTTTGCGGAAGGAAGTGTGATGTAGAACAAGTAGCAGAAGCATACATGCTCAAGAGGGATCACCCGAAATTCAAAGGCAACTGAATTTCGGCAACCGGGGCATCGAAGTCGGAATGCCGCGAAACTCACCGAGTCAAAGCGTTTCGCCGTTTGCGGAAGGAAGTGTGATGTAGAACAAGTAGCAGAAGCATACATGCTCAAGAGGGATCACCCGAAATTCAAAGGCAACTGAATTTCGGCAACCGGGGCATCGAAGTCGGAATGCCGCGAAACTCACCGAGTCAAAGCGTTTCGCCGTTTGCGGAAGGAAGTGTGATGTAGAACAAGTAGCAGAAGCATACATGCTCAAGAGGAATCACCCGAAATTCAAAGGCAACTGAATTTCGGCAACAGGGGCATTGAATGCGGAATGCCGCGAAACTCACTGAGTCAAAGCGTTTCGCCATTTGCGGAAGGAAGTGTGATGTAGAACAATTAGCAGAAGCATACATGCTCAATAGGGATCACCCGAAATGCAAAGGCAACTGAATTTCGGCAACCGGGGCATCGAAGTCGGAATGCCGCGAAACTCACCGAGTCAAAACGTTTCGCTGTTTGCGGAAGGAAGTGTGATGTAGAACAAGTAGTAGAAGCATACATGCTCAAGAGGGATCACCCGAAATTCAAAGGCAACTGAATTTCAGCAACCGGGGCATCGAAATCGGAATGCCGCGAAACTCACCGAGTCAAACTGTTTCGCCATTTGCGGAAGGAAGTGTGATGTAGAACAAGTAGCAGAAGCATACATGCTTAACAGGGATCACCCGAAATTCAAAGGCAACTGAATTTCGGCAACCGGGGCATCGAAGTCGGAATGCCGCGAAACTCACCGAGTCAAAGCCTTTTGCCGTTTGTGGAAGGAAGTGTGATGTAGAACAATTAGCAGAAGCATACATGCTCAAGAGGGATCACCCGAAATTCAAAGGCAACTGAATTTCGGCAACCGGGGCATCGAAGTCGGAATGCCGCGAAACTCACCGAGTCAAAGCGTTTCGCCCTTTGCTGAAGGAACTGTGATGTAGAACTAGTAGTAGAAGCATACATGCTCAAGAGGGATCACCCGAAATTCAAAGGCAACTGAATTTCGGCAACCGGGGCACCGAAGTCGGAATGCCGCGAAACTCACCGAGTCAAAGCCTTTTGCCGTTTGCGGAAGGAAGTGTGATGTAGAACAAGTAGCAGAAGCATACATGCTCAAGAGGGATCACCCGAAATTCAAAGGCAACTGAATTTCGGCAACAGGGGCATTGAATGCGGAATGCCGCGAAACTCACCGAGTCAAAGCGTTTCGCCATTTGCGGAAGGAAGTGTGAAGTAGAACAAGTAGCAGAAGCATACATGCTCAAAAGGGATCACCCGAAATTCAAAGGCAACTGAATTTCGGCAACCGGGGCATGGAAGGCGAATGCCGCGAAACTCACCGAGTCAAAGCGTTTCGCCATTTGCGGAAGGAAGTGTGATGTAGAACAAGTAGCAGAAGCATACATGCTCAAGAGGGATCACCCGAAATTCAAAGGCAACTGAATTTCGGCAACCGGGGCATCGAAGTCGGAATGCCGCGAAACTCACCGAGTCAAAACGTTTCGCTGTTTGCGGAAGGAAGTGTGATGTAGAACAAGTAGTAGAAGCATACATGCTCAAGAGGGATCACCCGAAATTCAAAGGCAACTGAATTTCGGCAACCGGGGCATCGAAGTCGGAATGCCGCGAAACTCACCGAGTCAAACTGTTTCGCCATTTGCGGAAGGAAGTGTGATGTAGAACAAGTAGCAGAAGCATACATGCTCAAGAGGGATCACCCGAAATTCAAAGGCAACTGAATTTCGGCAACCGGGGCATCGAAGTCGGAATGCCGCGAAACTCACCGAGTCAAAGCGTTTCGCCGTTTGTGGAAGGAAGTGTGATGTAGAACAAGTAGCAGAAGCATACATGCTCAAGAGGGATCACCCGAAATTCAAAGGCAACTGAATTTCGGCAACCGGGGCATCGAAGTCGGAATGCCGCGAAACTCACCGAGTCAAAGCGTTTCGCCGTTTGCGGAAGGAAGTGTGATGTAGAACAAGTAGCAGAAGCATACATGCTCAAGAGGGATCACCCGAAATTCAAAGGCAACTGAATTTCGGCAACCGGGGCATCGAAGTCGGAATGCCGCGAAACTCACCGAGTCAAAGCGTTTCGCCGTTTGCGGAAGGAAGTGTGATGTAGAACAAGTAGCAGAAGCATACATGCTCAAGAGGGATCACCCGAAATTCAAAGGCAACTGAATTTCGGCAACCGGGGCATCGAAGTCGGAATGCCGCGAAACTCACCGAGTCAAAGCGTTTTCGCCGTTTGCGGAAGAAGTATGATGTAGAACAAGTAGCAGAAGCATACATGCTCAAGAGGGATCACCCGAAATTCAAAGGCAACTGAATTTCGGCAACCGGGGCATCGAAGTCGGAATGCCGCGAAACTCACCGAGTCAAAGCGTTTCGCCGTTTGCGGAAGAAGTGTGATGTAGAACAAGTAGCAGAAGCATACATGCTCAAGAGGGATCACCCGAAATTCAAAGGCAACTGAATTTCGGCAACCGGGGCATCGAAGTCGGAATGCCGCGAAACTCACCGAGTCAAAGCGTTTCGCCGTTTGCGGAAGGAAGTGTGATGTAGAACAAGTAGCAGAAGCATACATGCTCAAGAGGGATCACCCGAAATTCAAAGGCAACTGAATTTCGGCAACCGGGGCATCGAAGTCGGAATGCCGCGAAACTCACCGAGTCAAAGCGTTTCGCCATTTGCGGAAGGAAGTGTGATGTAGAACAATTAGCAGAAGCATACATGCTCAAGAGGGATCACCCGAAATTCAAAGGCAACTGAATTTCGGCAACCGGGGCATCGAAGTCGGAATGCCGCGAAACTCACCGAGTCAAAGCCTTTTCGCAGTTTGTGGAAGGAAGTGTGATGTAGAACAATTAGCAGAAGCATACATGCTCAAGAGGGATCACCCAAATTCAAAGGCAACTGAATTTCGGCAACCGGGGCATGGAAGTCGGAATGCCGCGAAACTCACCGAGTCAAAGCGTTTCGCCATTTGCGGAAGGAAGTGTGATGTAGAACAAGTAGCAGAAGCATACATGCTCAAGAGGGATCACCCGAAATTCAAAGGCAACTGAATTTCGGCAACCGGGGCATCGAAGTCGGAATGCCGCGAAACTCACCGAGTCAAAGCTGTTTCGCCATTTGCGGAAGGAAGTGTGATGTAGAACAAGTAGCAGAAGCATACATGCTCAACAGGGATCACCCGAAATTCAAAGGCAACTGAATTTCGGCAACCGGGGCATCGAAGTCGGAATGCCGCGAAACACACCGAGTCAAAGCCTTTTGCCGTTTGTGGAAGGAAGTGTGATGTAGAACAATTAGCAGAAGCATACATGCTCAAGAGGGATCACCCGAAATTCAAAGGCAACTGAATTTCGGCAACCGGGGCATCGAAGTCGAAATGCCGCGAAACTCACCGAGTCAAAGCGTTTCGCCGTTTGCGGAAGGAAGTGTGATGTAGAACTAGTAGCAGAAGCATACATGCTCAAGAGGGATCACCCGAAATTCAAAGGCAACTGAATTTCGGCAACCGGGGCACCGAAGTCGGAATGCCGCGAAACTCACCGAGTCAAAGCCTTTTGCCGTTTGTGGAAGGAAGTGTGATGTAGAACAATTAGCAGAAGCATACATGCTCAACAGGGATCACCCGAAATTCAAAGGCAACTGAATTTCGGCAACCGGGGCACCGAAGTCGGAATGCCGCGAAACTCACCGATTCAAAGCCTTTTGCCGTTTGTGGAAGGAAGTGTGATGTAGAACAATTAGCAGAAGCATACATGCTCAAGAGGGATCACCTGAAATTCAAAGGCAACTTAACCCCATTCTTGTTTTGGAAATATTTGATTGTTGGGGGATTGATTTCATGGGACCTTTTCCAAGTTCATTTGGCTACCACTTCATCCTTGTAGCTGTTGATTATGTGTCTAAATGGGTGGAGGCCATTGCATCTCGCACCAATGACCATCGAGTTGTTGTCAAATTCTTGAAAGAAAATATTTTCTCTCGTTTTGGCATGCCCCGGGCTATGATTAGTGATGGGGGAAAGCATTTTTGTAACAAGCCCATTGGGATGTTGATGAGAAAATATGGTGTAATTCACAAGGTCAGTACCCCATATCACCCACAGACTAGTGGCCAAGCTGAGTTGGCAAATAGGGAGATCAAGAACATTTTAGAGAAAACAGTCAATCCAAACCGTAAGGATTGGTCCCTACGACTAGTTGATGCTTTGTGGGCATATCGCACTGCTTACAAGACCTCTTTAGAAATGTCTCCTTATAGGCTAGTTTATGGAAAACCTTGTCATCTCCCTGTTGAGATTGAGCATCGTGCATATTGGGCCATCCGGCAATTCAATGACAATGAAAACGAGGTTGAAAAAAATAGAAAGCTTCAATTGGATGAATTAGAGGAGCTGAGAAATGATGCATTTGAAAATGCAAAAATTTCAAAACATAAGATGAAAGCTTTGCATGATAAACATATTTTTAGAAAATCCTTTCATATTGGTCAAAAGGTTCTCTTGTATAATTCACGATTACATCTCTTTCCTGGGAAGTTGAGGACAAAATGGATTGGTCCATTTGTGATTAAATCCATCTCTGAGCATGGTGCATTTGAGGTAGAAAATCCTAAGAATGGAAATGTTTTCAAAGTAAATGGTCATCGATTGAAACCTTATCTTGAAAACGTTGTGGCTGAAGTTGAGACATTGGATCTTGAAGATCCAATACCATTGTAGTATCAGAAGTAATGCATTTTTATTTTTATTTTTATTTTTTTTCATTTTCATTTTTATTTTTATTTTTATTTTCTTTCTTCCATCTCTTATATTTTCTTGTTCATGCATTAGGGACAATGCATTATTTTAAGTTGGGGGGGGGGGTGTGAGGTTCTTTATTTAAAAAAAAAAAAAATCAATGTTTTCTTTTAGTTGTGATATGCAGGTTAAAAAAAAAAATCAAGCAAGAAGTCAGCTCATGTCCAAGTCAATCAGACATTCATCCTTGAAAACAAAAGGGGAGTAACAGTTTTCTAATCGTTATACTTTTCTTCTCTTTCTTTTTTACATTGAGGATAATGCAAAACTTAATTTTAGATATTTGATTATGTTGAATGCTTGAGATAACCATGCTTGTTTAAAAAAAAAAAAAAAAACTTGCATTCGAATATGAATGAGACTTGTTTAGGATCAACATTACATTTTTGGATTCATTATTGTGTTGAACATTGCATGCTTTAATTTGGGATAGATAATATCTTATAAAGCAAGATATAGCATACTTTTTTTTTTTTTTTAAGATTATTGAAGTACATCTTTCCTTGTAAAAGTTGTGTGAGTTGTGTGATTATGCATGAAAGATGAGTGTGATGCTTTACTTGTGATTATCCCTTTTGATCTAGTCCTAAACAAGGTTTAAGTAAATAAAGTAATAATTATTACACAAATAAATAAATAAATGTGTACAAAGTTCTATCTACTCCAATGTTTTGAGTTGCTCAGTAACTAGGGGTATTCATCACAAATGTTTATCTTTACGTCAAAAGGCAGCTTGAAATATGAGTATGCAAAAGCACTTTAAGTTTGTGACTTTGTAAGTAACCGGGTGCATTCATCACAAATGTTTGTATTCGCGTCAAAAGGGAAGTGATCACTTAAAGAAAAAGAATAAATAATATCTTCAAAAAAAAAAAAAAGAAAAAAAAAAGGAAAAAATATATATAGATATTTCTTTAGTTTGCTACCTTGTTTGTAGTAGTGAAAAGGGAAGATTACAAGTTGAGTTTTCGCGTGAATCAATTATGTTGGTTGCATGATAAATACGATTGAATTTGGAATTTTGTATGGATGTTTGACTTAGAGAATGTGAGTATGCTTATTTTTCTTTATTTGCTATTGTGTGCACCAAGTTAAAGATACCAATGTTTGCATGATAGGTCCTTTAAGTGCGATGAGTCGAGCCTAATTATGTTATTATTGTTGTTTTTATTTTAAAGGTTTTATGTTTTGTTTTGCTTGAGGACTAGCAAAATCTAAGTTCGGGGGTGTGATTGTGCATCAAAAGTATCATTAAGTCTTTTATTTTACATATGTATTTATTGTTTTTATTTGGGTTTTTATAATAAGTGATGTGCTTTTTAGTAATGAAGTTTCTTTTAATGTTTCGATAGGTTTTTGGAGCTTAAATGAATTATTTCAGAAAATTCAACGTCAGAATTCGGAACAAAGAATTGAAGAGAAATTTAGTTGAAGATTGAAGCAAATCTTGGTTCAAATTAGTGCTCTAAATTTGCCCCAAAAATCAATTCTATTCCAATTCTAGAAAAGAATATCATATGATCTATTTCAAGCCCAAACTTGCCTTATGTTGTGTGCAAACTTCAACCATCAAACACTTAAGGTTTCAATGTCAATCTTAGCCCAAATAATATGTACATTTGTATACTTATTTGATGCTCAAATTCAGCCTCAAGTTCAGCCCCAAATCAGCCTCCAAATCAGCCCAAGCACAATCCATGATCTTACATGTCCACACAACAAATAACATTTGATTTATTTTGGGCAATTAATTGATCCAAGAGGGCAAGCACATGGATGGAAAGCTGGAGGGGACATTGTGACATTATTTTGGGTCAAAAAGAAGAAAGAAACAGCTCATAAAGGAGGAAGAAAAACGTGCACCAAAGTGTTCTCCAAGCTGGCCTGATTTAATTTTCCAGAACACCTTTCGGTGTTTTGCCCATAACTGTTGACTCAGATGTCCAAATGAGATGTTCTTTAATGATCTGGAAAGCTAACAGAATTGCCTATAAATATGTCTCTAATAGCCATCTCCAGGGGAGGCTTCTAAGAGGGTCGAATTGCTGTCCAAAGTTAGAGTCAGATTTGTGTCCGAATTTTTACTGAAATTCTGTTGTGTTCTTCTTTGTAGATTTCGGTTCTTTAGTTTGTAAAACTTATTATTTCAGTTTGATTCAAGTTATTTCATGTTTATTAAAGTGTTCTTATATATAATCATGGTTGGCTAATCTCTTTCTTGGATCCAAATCAAGGATGATGGTGATTGAGGTGAGTTCTTTAAGATATGAATGAATGTTAATGATTATCTTCTCATCTTCTTCATGAATGTTTTATTATTGCAAAGAAATTTTAGAAATCATTTAGGTAATGTTATAATCTTGAATTTTTATGCACAAACCTTAGTTTTGGTATAGAGATTGCTTGATTCAATGTCTTACTTAATTTGAAAGTACTTGTTCATTCTTAAGCAATAATTAATCTTCATCTTTTTAAACTGCATTGTAATATCTTCCGATCTAATATCACCATCGTTGATATTAGGTTGAGTTATCTTATATATGTTGAAGAAATCACCAATACATCACCATTAAAATTGATTTGGACCAAGACTTACTTTTTCTTGTCTTTTAAAATCTATTTACACTTTTTCATCTTTGAAAACAAATCCATCAATTATTTTCAACCAAGTTATTGTTAATTTAATTTCTCTTGAGTTTTTTTTGTTGTTACCTAGCTTAATTTCCAGATCTAGCTCTCTGTGGATATGACCTCGATCTTACCGAGTTAATTGCTACATCGCACACTCGTGCACTTGCGAGTTAAAACAAGCCGATCACAAAAAGCGGTCAAGCAATTTTGGCGCCGTTGCCGGGGAGCTAGCAAGCAAAGGTAACAAATTTATATTTGATTATTGAAAAAAAAAAATTCATATAAATAAAAAATCAAATGGCTGGTTTTACCGCCTAAAAAAAAAAAAATTTGACCTCAACTTTTTGGATATTGGACTATTAATTGTTGGATTTTGGTTGGTTCAACCATTTTTCTTTTATTGTTTATTCTAGTTAGTTTCTAATATTTATTATTTATATTATAAGGCTGGTTTTACCGCCTCTTGTTTATTTTATTTTTTGTTGTTATTTCTTTTATATTTATTGTCTAAAGTGCTTGGCCGGTTTTACCGCCTCTTGTTTATTTTATTTTTTGTTGTTATTTCTTTTATATTTATTGTCTGAAGTGCTTGGCCGGTATTACCGCCTCTTGTTTATTTTATTTTGTTGTTATTTGTTTATTTTATTTTGTTGTTATTTGTTTATTTTATTTTGTTGTTATTTATTGTTATTATTTCTTTAATATTTATTGTTTGAAGTGCTTGGCCGGTATTACCGCCTCTTTATTCATGCTTGTTATACTTATCTTTTAATGTTTATTGTTGTTAATATTGTTTATTAGTTGGAGAGTGAATTTCTTAATTTGTTGTATTTTTATTTTTGAGCCATTACTTTATCTTGTACGTTTCATTTACTTTTATTTGCAATTTGTTTTTTTTTTTGTTTTTTTTGTTTTTGTTTTTTTTTCTCTCCTTTCCTTTCGTATTCATATAATTGTTATATTATTATTATTATTATTATTTTATCATGGCTAATGTTGAAGATGTAGAGGGTGAAGGGAGTGTTCAAGGTAATGGACCTCCACAATTTAATGATCAACCTAATTTTCGAACTCTTAGAGAGTATCTTCACCCGGCTAGACAAAGTACACCTTCGTGTATTATCTTGCCTCTTAACCAACAAGCTTTCAATTTGAAACCGGGCATGATTCAACTTCTTCCCACATTTCACGGTATGGATTCTGAAAATCCATACATACACATTAAGGACTTTGAAGAGGTATGTAATACTTTTATTGATAGAACATGCACTGAGGAAACTATTCGGCTTAAATTGTTCCCATTCTCTCTAAAGGATAAAGCCAAGCTTTGGCTAAACTCCTTACGTCCTAGGTCTATAGGTACATGGAGAGAAATGCAAGCTGAATTTTTGAAAAAATACTTCCCCACTCATAGGACGGCAGCCTTACAACGTCAAATGATGAATTTTTCTTGTAGTCCAAATGAGTCATTTCACCAAGCTTGGGAAAGGTTCAAAGACTTGTTAAATGCATGCCCCCACCATGGTTTTGAGATGTGGAGGTTAGTGAGTTTCTTCTACGACTCTCTTACCGCAGATTTTAAAAAGCTAGTGTCAACCATGTGTAATGGTGAGTTTTATGACAAAGAACCAAGTGAAGCCTTCGATTTTTTTGATCAATTGGCTGAAAACACAAAGCAATGGGAGACTTCTCTCCCACTTCATGTTGAGTCTAGAAACACCATTTCTCATTCAAGTGGGAAGTTCCAATTAAAAGAGACTGATGATCTTAATGCTAGATTAGCCTCATTGGCTAGGAAAGTAGAGTCTCTTGAGATTAAAAAAGTGCATGTCATGAGTGAACAACAAGAGGAAAGTTGTGTTGTTTGTGAGAGCAAAGGGCATAGGACAACTGAGTGTCCTACCATTCCAGCCTTCAAGGAAGTGCTATATGGCCAAACTTCTGATTCAAGTAATGTTAGAAAGCCATTTTCAAACCAAGTAGGCAATCCCTACTCTGAGACCTATAATCCTGGATGGAGGAACCATCCAAATTTTGGATGGAGAAATGAGGGCTCTTCAGTACCTCAAACATTTCAACCTCCACCCCAACCATTTCATACTCCCACACATAACACGTACCAACCACCTCATAAGAGATCCCTAGAGGATACTCTTCAACAATTCATGCAAACACAAGGAGGAATCAACAACCAAGCTTACAAATTTCAAGACCAGACCAATAGGACCTTAGATGACATTCGAAGTCAACTAACCAAGTTGACTCAATCACTAAGCATTCAAGAGAAGGGAAAGATCCCAGCTCAACCAATGCCAAATCCTAGAGGTCAGGTACACATGAGTGAATCTTCACTTGGTGAACCTTCAAACCATGAACAAGTCCAAGCCATCACTACCCTTAGAAGTGGAAAGATTGTTGACAAAGCTATAGGTTTTGGGATTCCTAAAGGTATTGTGGAGGAGAAATCTAGGGAGAGTGAAGAGGGAATCAAAACACAAGTGACAAATGAGAGTTTGAGTGACAAAGAAGGTGAGATAAATGAGAAAGAGATGAGTGAGAAAGGAGATGATTCAAGAAAAATTGGAGTCAAAGTGAGTGATTTAGAATTTGTTCCTAGAGCACCATTTCCACAGAGGTTAGGGAAACCTAAACATGATCTTGTGAACTCGGAAATCTATGAATTGTTCAAACAAGTGAAAGTCAACATTCCACTCCTTGATGCAATTAAACAAGTCCCATCTTATGCAAAGTTCCTTAAGGACTTATGCACAGTCAAAAGGAGATTGAATGTGAAAGAAAGAGCCTTTCTAACTGAGCATGCTAGTGCCATCATCCAGTTTAAGACCCCTCCCAAATACAAAGATCCTGGTTGTCCTACCATTTCATGCATTATTGGAAGTCATAAGATAGACCAAGCTTTGTTGGATTTAGGAGCAAGTGTGAATTTGATACCCTACACTGTTTACGAACAGTTAGGTTTAGGAGAAATCAAGCCTACTCGAATCACCCTTCAATTAGCTGATAGGTCAATCAAGATTCCTAGGGGTATTGTTGAGGATGTGTTGGTCCAAGTAGATAAATTCTACTTTCCTGTTGATTTTGTAGTGTTAGACACCGCACCTATTCAAGGTTCTAATGCTCCCATCCCAGTCATCTTAGGTAGACCTTTCCTAGCTACATCCAATGCTTTAATTAACTGTAGGAATGGGGTGATGAAATTGTCTTTTGGGAATATGACTGTGGAGATGAACATATTCAATGTCTCCAAACAAATTGGTGAACATGAGGACATTAGAGAGGTAGATTTGATCCAAACAATTTGTCAAGAACACTTTGAGAGAGAATGGGTAAAGGATCCATTGGAAAGAACTTTAATTCATGATGAAAGACTTTATTCTTTGGAATGTGTTGATGAGGAAGTAAAAGAACTCAAGACTTATCTGGATCCAATGCCTATTATGTCAATAGGTCAATGGACCCCATCGTTTGAGCCTTTGATTTCACCCCAAGTGAAAGTGGAGGCATCTCTTGTCCAACCTTATAAACCAGAAAGGAAGCCTTTACCGAGTGATCTTAAGTATGCTTTTCTAGGGGAAGATGAATCATATCCTATTGTGATTTCATCAAAACTTAGCATAGAGCAGGAACAAGAACTTTTGAGAGTGGTGAGAAAACACAAGAAAGCAATTGGGTGGACAATCACTGACTTGAAAGGAATTAGCCCTCTTTTATGTACACATAGAATTTATCTTGAAGAAGAGGCTAAATCTGTGAGGCAAATGCAAAGACGATTGAACCCAAACATGAAGGAAGTAGTGAGAGGTGAAGTGCTTAAACTACTTGATGCGGGTATCATTTACCCCATTGCAAACTCAAAATGGGTTAGTCCAACCCAAGTTGTCCCAAAAAAATCTGGAGTCACTGTCGTAAAAAATGAAAATAATGAGCTAGTACCAACTAGAATCCAAACTGGATGGCGTATGTGCATTGATTATCGTAAGTTGAACATGGTGACTAGGAAGGACCATTTTCCGCTTCCATTTTTAGACCAAGTGCTTGAAAGAGTAGCCGGAAGAGCTTTCTATTGTTTTCTTGATGGATACTCAGGTTACAACCAAATTGAGATTTCTTTAGAAGACCAAGAAAAAACCACTTTCACTTGTCCTTTTGGTACCTATGCTTATAGAAAAATGCCTTTTGGCTTGTGTAATGCACCAGCCACTTTTCAAAGGTGTATGATGAGTATCTTTAGTGACATGGTGGAAAATTTTTTGGAAGTTTTCATGGATGATTTTTCAGTTTATGGGGATTCTTATGAGTTGTGTCTAATGCATTTAGAAAAAGTTCTTGAAAGATGTGAAGAGAGCAATCTTGTACTTAATTGGGAGAAGTGTCATTTTATGGTGACACATGGCATTGTCTTAGGTCACATTGTTTCTTCAAAAGGGATAGAGGTGGATAAGTCAAAAGTTGAAGTCATTCAAAAATTACCTACCCCTAGGACTGTGAAAGATGTGAGATCCTTTTTAGGACACGCTGGTTTCTATCGAAGATTCATTCATTCTTTTAGTACCATTGCCAAACCATTGTGTAACTTGTTGTCACAAGATGTCCAATTTGATTGGACATCAAAATGTCAAGAAGCTTTTGAAAAGCTTAAAGGGTTGTTGACCACTGCACCAATCATGCAAGCTCCTGATTGGTCTTTACCATTTGAACTGATGTGTGACGCTAGTGATTTTGCGGTTGGGGCTGTTTTAGGGCAAAGAAAAGATAAGAAGCCTCATGTCATTTATTATGCTAGCAAGACTTTGAATGATGCTCAATTGAATTACACTACAACCGAAAAAGAACTCTTAGCTGTGGTCTTTGCATTAGACAAGTTCAGGTCTTATTTGGTTGGATCTCTTGTTATTGTTTTCACTGATCATGCAGCATTGAAATACTTGCTCACAAAACAAGATGCCAAGCCACGTTTGATTCGATGGATCCTCCTACTCCAAGAGTTTAACCTTGAAATTCGAGATAAAAAGGGAGTAGAGAATGTAGTGGCTGATCATTTGTCCCGTCTTTCAAGCTATGAGACCGCAACTGATGAATCTCCAATAAATGAATTCTTTGCTGATGAAAATTTATTTTGTGCAGGTACTGTTTCCTACATTGGCTCTCCATGGTATGCTGACATAGCAAATTACCTAGCCACAAGTCAGATTCCTTCTCATTGGTCTAAACTTGATAAACAAAAATTCTTGCGCAACGTGCGTACTTTTTTTTGGGATGACCCCTACCTATTTAAATATTGCCCTGACCAAATTGTTAGGCGGTGCATCCCTGATCATGAAATTCCAAGTGTCATTAATTTTTGTCATGCATTAGCCTGTGGTGGGCATTTCTCTTCCAAGAAAACCACTGCCAAGATCTTGCAATGTGGTTTTTATTGGCCCACTATGTTCAAAGATGTCCATGCCTTCTGTGTTGCATGTGACCGATGCCAACGACTAGGTAACCTCACTAGGCGTAACATGATGCCCCTTAACCCCATTCTTGTTTTGGAAATATTTGATTGTTGGGGGATTGATTTCATGGGACCTTTTCCAAGTTCATTTGGCTACCACTTCATCCTTGTAGCTGTTGATTATGTGTCTAAATGGGTGGAGGCCATTGCATCTCGCACCAATGACCATCGAGTTGTTGTCAAATTCTTGAAAGAAAATATTTTCTCTCGTTTTGGCATGCCCCGGGCTATGATTAGTGATGGGGGAAAGCATTTTTGTAACAAGCCCATTGGGATGTTGATGAGAAAATATGGTGTAATTCACAAGGTCAGTACCCCATATCACCCACAGACTAGTGGCCAAGCTGAGTTGGCAAATAGGGAGATCAAGAACATTTTAGAGAAAACAGTCAATCCAAACCGTAAGGATTGGTCCCTACGACTAGTTGATGCTTTGTGGGCATATCGCACTGCTTACAAGACCTCTTTAGAAATGTCTCCTTATAGGCTAGTTTATGGAAAACCTTGTCATCTCCCTGTTGAGATTGAGCATCGTGCATATTGGGCCATCCGGCAATTCAATGACAATGAAAACGAGGTTGAAAAAAATAGAAAGCTTCAATTGGATGAATTAGAGGAGCTGAGAAATGATGCATTTGAAAATGCAAAAATTTCAAAACATAAGATGAAAGCTTTGCATGATAAACATATTTTTAGAAAATCCTTTCATATTGGTCAAAAGGTTCTCTTGTATAATTCACGATTACATCTCTTTCCTGGGAAGTTGAGGACAAAATGGATTGGTCCATTTGTGATTAAATCCATCTCTGAGCATGGTGCATTTGAGGTAGAAAATCCTAAGAATGGAAATGTTTTCAAAGTAAATGGTCATCGATTGAAACCTTATCTTGAAAACGTTGTGGCTGAAGTTGAGACATTGGATCTTGAAGATCCAATACCATTGTAGTATCAGAAGTAATGCATTTTTATTTTTATTTTTATTTTTTTTCATTTTCATTTTTATTTTTATTTTTATTTTCTTTCTTCCATCTCTTATATTTTCTTGTTCATGCATTAGGGACAATGCATTATTTTAAGTTGGGGGGGGGGTGTGAGGTTCTTTATTTAAAAAAAAAAAAAATCAATGTTTTCTTTTAGTTGTGATATGCAGGTTAAAAAAAAAAAATCAAGCAAGAAGTCAGCTCATGTCCAAGTCAATCAGACATTCATCCTTGAAAACAAAAGGGGAGTAACAGTTTTCTAATCGTTATACTTTTCTTCTCTTTCTTTTTTACATTGAGGATAATGTAAAACTTAATTTTAGATATTTGATTATGTTGAATGCTTGAGATAACCATGCTTGTTTAAAAAAAAAAAAAAAAACTTGCATTCGAATATGAATGAGACTTGTTTAGGATCAACATTACATTTTTGGATTCATTATTGTGTTGAACA
Source organism: Populus tomentosa (assembly GCA_018804465.1). Lineage (NCBI taxonomy): Eukaryota > Viridiplantae > Streptophyta > Magnoliopsida > Malpighiales > Salicaceae > Populus > Populus tomentosa. Next base: position 2,294 of record JAAWWB010002036.1, on the reverse strand, counting down.
TTGCATGCTTTAATTTGGGATAGATAATATCTTATAAAGCAAGATATAGCATACTTTTTTTTTTTTAAGATTATTGAAGTACATCTTTCCTTGTAAAAGTTGTGTGAGTTGTGTGATTATGCATGAAAGATGAGTGTGATGCTTTACTTGTGATTATCCCTTTTGATCTAGTCCTAAACAAGGTTTAAGTAAATAAAGTAATAATTATTACACAAATAAATAAATAAATGTGTACAAAGTTCTATCTACTCCAATGTTTTGAGTTGCTCAGTAACTAGGGGTATTCATCACAAATGTTTATCTTTACGTCAAAAGGCAGCTTGAAATATGAGTATGCAAAAGCACTTTAAGTTTGTGACTTTGTAAGTAACCGGGTGCATTCATCACAAATGTTTGTATTCGCGTCAAAAGGGAAGTGATCACTTAAAGAAAAAGAATAAATAATATCTTCAAAAAAAAAAAAAAGAAAAAAAAAGGAAAAAATATATATAGATATTTCTTTAGTTTGCTACCTTGTTTGTAGTAGTGAAAAGGGAAGATTACAAGTTGAGTTTTCGCGTGAATCAATTATGTTGGTTGCATGATAAATACGATTGAATTTGGAATTTTGTATGGATGTTTGACTTAGAGAATGTGAGTATGCTTATTTTTCTTTATTTGCTATTGTGTGCACCAAGTTAAAGATACCAATGTTTGCATGATAGGTCCTTTAAGTGCGATGAGTCGAGCCTAATTATGTTATTATTGTTGTTTTTATTTTAAAGGTTTTATGTTTTGTTTTGCTTGAGGACTAGCAAAATCTAAGTTCGGGGGTGTGATTGTGCATCAAAAGTATCATTAAGTCTTTTATTTTACATATGTATTTATTGTTTTTATTTGGGTTTTTATAATAAGTGATGTGCTTTTTAGTAATGAAGTTTCTTTTAATGTTTCGATAGGTTTTTGGAGCTTAAATGAATTATTTCAGAAAATTCAACGTCAGAATTCGGAACAAAGAATTGAAGAGAAATTTAGTTGAAGATTGAAGCAAATCTTGGTTCAAATTAGTGCTCTAAATTTGCCCCAAAAATCAATTCTATTCCAATTCTAGAAAAGAATATCATATGATCTATTTCAAGCCCAAACTTGCCTTATGTTGTGTGCAAACTTCAACCATCAAACACTTAAGGTTTCAATGTCAATCTTAGCCCAAATAATATGTACATTTGTATACTTATTTGATGCTCAAATTCAGCCTCAAGTTCAGCCCCAAATCAGCCTCCAAATCAGCCCAAGCACAATCCATGATCTTACATGTCCACACAACAAATAACATTTGATTTATTTTGGGCAATTAATTGATCCAAGAGGGCAAGCACATGGATGGAAAGCTGGAGGGGACATTGTGACATTATTTTGGGTCAAAAAGAAGAAAGAAACAGCTCATAAAGGAGGAAGAAAAACGTGCACCAAAGTGTTCTCCAAGCTGGCCTGATTTAATTTTCCAGAACACCTTTCGGTGTTTTGCCCATAACTGTTGACTCAGATGTCCAAATGAGATGTTCTTTAATGATCTGGAAAGCTAACAGAATTGCCTATAAATATGTCTCTAATAGCCATCTCCAGGGGAGGCTTCTAAGAGGGTCGAATTGCTGTCCAAAGTTAGAGTCAGATTTGTGTCCGAATTTTTACTGAAATTCTGTTGTGTTCTTCTTTGTAGATTTCGGTTCTTTAGTTTGTAAAACTTATTATTTCAGTTTGATTCAAGTTATTTCATGTTTATTAAAGTGTTCTTATATATAATCATGGTTGGCTAATCTCTTTCTTGGATCCAAATCAAGGATGATGGTGATTGAGGTGAGTTCTTTAAGATATGAATGAATGTTAATGATTATCTTCTCATCTTCTTCATGAATGTTTTATTATTGCAAAGAAATTTTAGAAATCATTTAGGTAATGTTATAATCTTGAATTTTTATGCACAAACCTTAGTTTTGGTATAGAGATTGCTTGATTCAATGTCTTACTTAATTTGAAAGTACTTGTTCATTCTTAAGCATAATTAATCTTCATCTTTTTAAACTGCATTGTAATATCTTCCGATCTAATATCACCATCGTTGATATTAGGTTGAGTTATCTTATATATGTTGAAGAAATCACCAATACATCACCATTAAAATTGATTTGGACCAAGACTTACTTTTTCTTGTCTTTTAAAATCTATTTACACTTTTTCATCTTTGAAAACAAATCCATCAATTATTTTCAACCAAGTTATTGTTAATTTAATTTCTCTTGAGTTTTTTTTGTTGT
>JAAWWB010002037.1:0-21131 GCA_018804465.1 Populus tomentosa | reverse complement strand
AGGATCTCTGTTGCTGATACTTGAAAGATAGTTTAAATGTTTTCAAATTATGAAAATATTTTTTTAAAAAAATTAAAATAGGATCTCTGTTGCTGATACTTGAAAGATAGTTTAAATGTTTTCAAATTATAAAATAATTTTACAAAAAGTAAGTAGGATCTCTGTTGCTTAGACTTGAAAGATAGTTTAAATGTTTTAAATTATGAAAATAATTTGGTTACAAAAATTATTGGGATCTCTGTTTCTGATAGATGATTGATAATTCAAATGTTTTGAAATTTTAAAAATAAGTTTTAAAAAAGTGAGTAGGATCTGTGTTTCTGATACTTGGAAGATAGTTTAAATGTTTTCAAATTATAAAAATAATTTTTTAAAAAAATTAAATAGGATCTGTGTTCTGATACTTGAAAGATAGTTTAAATGTTTTCAAATTATAAAAATAATTTTTAAAAAATTAAATAGGATCTCTGTTGCTGATACTTGAAAGATAGTTTAAATGTTTTCAAATTATGAAAATATTTTTTTACAAAGAGTAAGTAGGATCTCTGTTGGTTATACTTGAAAGATAGTTTAAATGTTTTAAAATTATGAAAATAATTTGTTTACAAAAATTTTTGGGATCTCTGTTTCTGATAGATGATTGATAATTCAAATGTTTTGAAATTTTAAAAATAAGTTTTTAATAAAAGTGAGTAGGATCTCTGTTTCTGATACTTGGAAGATAGTTTAAATGTTTTCAAATTATAAGAATAATTTTTAAAAAAAAATTATATAGGATCTCTGTTGCTGATACTTGAAAGATAGTTTAAATGTTTTCAAATTATGAAAATATTTTTTAAAAATTAAATAGGATCTATGTTGCTGATACTTGAAAGATAGTTTAAATGTTTTCAAATTATAAAATTAAATTTTTACAAAAAGTAAGTAGGATCTGTGTTACTTAGACTTGAAAGATAGTTTAAATGTTTTAAAATTATGAAAATAATTTGTTTACAAAAATTATTGGGATCTCTGTTTCTGATAGATGATTGATAATTCAAATGTTTTGAAATTTTAAAAATAAGTTTTTAATAAAAGTGAGTAGGATCTCTGTTTCTGATACTTGGAAGATAGTTTAAATGTTTTCAAATTATAAGAATAATTTTTAAAAAAAATTATATAGGATCTCTGTTGCTGATACTTGAAAGATAGTTTAAATGTTTTCAAATTATGAAAATATTTTTTTACAAAGAGTAAGTAGGATCTCTGTTGCTTATACATGAAAGATATTTTAAATGTTTTCAAATTATAAAAATAATTTTTTTAAAAAAATTAAATAGGATCTCTGTTGCTGATACTTGAAAGATAGTTTAAATGTTTTCAAATTATAAAAATAATTTTTTAAAAAAATTAAATAGGATCTCTGTTGCTGATACTTGAAAGATAGTTTAAATGTTTTCAAATTATGAAAATAATTTGGTTATAAAAATTATTCGGATCTCTGTTTCTGATAGATGATTGATAATTCAAATGTTTTGAAATTTTAAAAATAAGTTTTTAATAAAAGTGAGTAGGATCTCTGTTTCTGATACTTGGAATATAGTTTAAATGTTTTCAAATTATAAAAATAATTTTTTAAAAAATTAAATAGGATCTCTGTTGCTGATACTTGAAAGATAGTTTAAATGTTTTCAAATTATAAAAAAATTTTTAAAAAAATTAAATAGGATCTCTGTTGCTGATACTTGAAAGATAGTTTAAATATTTTCAAATTATGAAAATATTTTTTTACAAAGAGTAAGTAGGAACTCTGTTGCTTATACTTGAAAGATAGTTTAAATGTTTTAAAATTATGAAAATAATTTGGTTACAAAAATTATTCGGATCTCTGTTTCTGATACTTGGAAGATAGTTTAAATTGAAATGTTTTAAAATTATAAAAAATAATTTTTTAAAAAAATTAAATAGGATCTCTGTGCTGATACTTGAAAGATAGTTTAAATGTTTTCAAATTATAAAATTAAATTTTTACAAAAAAAGTAGGATCTCTGTTGCTTATACTTGAAAGATAGTTTAAATGTTTTAAAAATTGAAAATAATTGTTTACAAAATTGGGATCTCTGTTTCTGATAGATGATTGATAATTCAAATGTTTTGAATTTTAAAAATAAGTTTTTAATAAAAGTGAGTAGGATCTCTTTCTGATACTTGGAAGATAGTTTAAATGTTTTCAAATTATAAAAATAATTTTTTAAAAAAATATATAGGATCTCTGTTGCTGATACTTGAAAGATAGTTTAAATGTTTTCAAATTATGAAAATATTTTTTTAAAAAAATTAAATAGGATCTATGTTGCTGATACTTGAAAGATAGTTTAAATGTTTTCAAATTATAAAATTAAATTTTTACAAAAAGTAAGTAGGATCTGTGTTACTTAGACTTGAAAGATAGTTTAAATGTTTTAAAATTATGAAAATAATTTGTTTACAAAAATTATTGGGATCTCTGTTTCTGATAGATGATTGATAATTCAAATGTTTTGAAATTTTAAAATAAGTTTTATAAAAAGTAAGTAGGATCTCTGTTTCTGATACTTGAAAGATAGTTTAAATGTTTTCAAATTATAAAATAATTTTTTAAAAAAATTATATAGGATCTCTGTTGCTGATACTTGAAAGATAGTTTAAATGTTTTCAATTATGAAAATATTTTTTTATAAAGAGTAAGTAGGATCTCTGTTGCTGATACTGAAGATAGTTTAAATGTTTTCAATTATAAAAAATAATTTTTAAAAAAATTAAATAGGATCTCTGTTGCTGATACTTGAAAGATAGTTTAAATGTTTTCAAATTATAAAAAAATTTTTAAAAAAATTAATAGGATCTCTGTTGCTGATACTTGAAAGATAGTTTAAATGTTTTCAAATTATGAAAATAATTTGGTTACAAAAATTATTCGGATCTCTGTTTCTGATAGATGATTGATAATTCAAATGTTTTGAAATTTTAAAAAATAAGTTTTTAATAAAGTGAGTAGGATCTCTGTTGCTGCTACTTGAAAGATAGTTTTAAATGTTTTCGCAAATATGAAAATATTTGTTTAAAAAAGAGTTAATATGATCTCTGTTGCTGATACTTGGAAGATAGTGTTTAAAATGTTTTCAAATTATAAAGTAGTTTTTTTAAAAACTTAAATAGGATCTATGTTGCTGATACTTTGCAAGATAGTTTAAATGTTTCAATATAAAAATTAATTTTTACAAAAGTATGTAGGATCTGTGTTTACTTAGACTATGAAAGATAGTTTAAATATGTTTTAAATTATGAAATAATTGTTACTAAAAATTATTGGGATCTCTGTTTCTGATAGATGATTGATTAATTCAATGTTTTGAAATTTTAAAAATAAGTTTTAATAAAAGTGAGTAGGATCTGTGTTTCTGATACTTGGAAGATAGTTTAAATGTTTTCAAAATATAAAAATAATTTTTTAAAAAAATTAAATAGGATCTCTGTTCCTGATACTTGAAAGATAGTTTAAATGTTTTCAAATTATAAAAATAATTTTTTAAAAAAATTAAATAGGATCTCTGTTGCTGATACTTGAAAGATAGTTTAAATGTTTTCAAATTATGAAAATATTGTTTTACAAAGAGCAAGTAGGATCTCTGTTGGTTATACTTGGAAGATAGTTTAAATGTTTTAAAATTATGAAAATAATTTGCTTACAAAAATTATTGGGATCTCTGTTTCTGATAGATGATTGATAATTCAAATGTTTTGAAATTTTAAAAATAAGTTTTTAATAAAAGTGAGTAGGATCTCTGTTTCTGATACTTGGAAGATAGTTTAAATGTTTTCAAATTATAAGAATAATTTTTTTAAAAAAATTATATAGGATCTCTGTTGCTGATACTTGAAAGATAGTTTAAATGTTTTCAAATTATGAAAATATTTTTTTAAAAAATTAAATAGGATCTATGTTGCTGATACTTGAAAGATAGTTTAAATGTTTTCAAATTATAAAATTAAATTTTTACAAAAAGTAAGTAGGTCTAGCTTGTTACTTAGACTTGAAAGATAGTTTAAATGGTTTTAAAATTATGAAAATATTTGGTTTACAAAAATTATTGGGATCTCTGTTCTGATAGATGATTGATAATTCAAATGTTTTTGAAATTTTAAAAATAAGGTTTTTAATAAAGTGAGTAGGATCTCTGTTTCTGATACTTGGAAGATAGTTTAAATGTTTTCAAATTATAAGAATAATTTTTAAAAAAAAATTATATAGGATCTCTGTTGCTGATACTTGAAAGATAGTTTAAATGTTTTCAAATTATGAAAATATTTTTTTACAAAGAGTAAGTAGGATCTCTGTTGCTTATACATGAAAGATATTTTAAATGTTTTCAAATTATAAAAATAATTTTTTAAAAAAAATTAAATAGGATCTCTGTTGCTGATACTTGAAAGATAGTTTAAATGTTTTCAAATTATAAAAATAATTTTTAAAAAAAAATTAAATAGGATCTCTGTTGCTGATACTTGAAAGATAGTTTAAATGTTTTCAAATTATGAAAATAATTTGGTTATAAAAATTATTCGGATCTCTGTTTCTGATAGATGATTGATAATTCAAATGTTTTGAAATTTTAAAAATAAGTTTTTAATAAAAGTGAGTAGGATCTCTGTTTCTGATACTTGGAATATAGTTTAAATGTTTTCAAATTATAAAAATAATTTTTTTAAAAAATTAAATAGGATCTCTGTTGCTGATACTTGAAAGATAGTTTAAATGTTTTCAAATTATAAAAAAAAATTTTAAAAAAATTAAATAGGATCTCTGTTGCTGATACTTGAAAGATAGTTTAAATATTTTCAAATTATGAAAATATTTTTTTACAAAGAGTAAGTAGGAACTCTGTTGCTTATACTTGAAAGATAGTTTAAATGTTTTAAAATTATGAAAATAATTTGGTTACAAAAATTATTCGGATCTCTGTTTCTGATACTTGGAAGATAGTTTAAATGTTTTAAAATTATAAAAATAATTTTTTCAAAAAATTAAAATAGATCTATGTTGCTGATACTTGAAAGATAGTTTAAAATGTTTCAAATTATAAAATTAAATTTTTACAAAAGTAAGTAGGATCGTGTTACTTAGACTTGAAAGATAGTTTAAATGTTTTAAAATTATGAAAATAATTTGTTTACAAAAATTTTTGGAGATCTCTGTTTCTGATAGATGATTGATAATTCAATGTTTGAAATTTTAAAAATAAGTTTTTAATAAAAGTGAGTAGGATCTCTGTTTCTGATCTTGGCAAGATAGTTAAATGTTTCAAATTATAAGAATAATTTTTTAAAAAAATTATATAGGATCTCTGTTGCTGATACGTGAAGATAGTTTAAATGTTTTCAAATTATGAAAATATTTTTTAAAAAAATAAATAGGATCTATGTTGCTGATACTTGAAAGATGTTTAAATGTTTTCAAATTATAAAAATAAATTTTACAAAAAGTAAGTAGGATCGGTGTTACTTAGACTTGAAAGATAGTTTAAATGTTTTAAAATTATGAAAATAATTTGTTTACAAAAAATTATTCAGGGATCCTCCGTGTTTCTGATAGATGATGATTAATATTCAAATGTTTGTCGAAAGTTTTAAAATAAAGTTTTAATAAAAGTGAGTAGGATCTTCGTTTCTGATACTTGGAAGATAGTCTTAAATGTTTCATCAAATTATACGAATAATTTTAAAAAAAATTATAGAGGATCTCTGTTGCTGGATACCTTGAAAGATAGTTTAAATGTTTTCAAATTATGAAATAGTTTTACAAAGAGTAAGTATGATCTCTGTTGCTATACATGAAAGATATTTTAAGTGTTCATCCAAATTATAAAAATAATGTTTTTATAAAAAATGAAATATGGATCCTGTTGCTGATACTTTGAAAGATAGTTTTAAATGTTTTCTCACATTATAAAATAATTTTTAACAAAATTAAATAGGATATTATTTGCTTGGATACTTGAAGATAGTTTAATGGTTATAAAAATTATTAGGATCTCTGTTGCTGATACTTGAAAGATAGTTTAAATGTTTTCAAATTATGAAAATAATTTTTTACAAAAATTAGTAGGATCTCTGTTTCTGATAGATGATTGATAATTCAAATGTTTTGAAATTTTAAAATAAGTTTTTAATAAAAGTGAGTAGGATCTCTGTTTCTGATACTTGGAAGATAGTTTAAATGTTTTCAAATTATAAAAATAATTTTTTTAAAAAATTAAATAGGATCTCTGTTGCTGATACTTGAAAGATAGTTTAAATGTTTTCAAATTATAAAAAAAAATTTTAAAAAAAAATAAATAGGATCTCTGTTGCTGATACTTGAAAGATAGTTTAAATGTTTTCAAATTATGAAAATATTTTTTTACAAAGAGAAGTAGGATCTCTGTTGCTTATACTTGAAAGATAGTTTAAATGTTTTGAAATTATGAAAATAATTTTTTACAAAAATTATTAGGATCTCTGTTTCTGATACTTGGAAGATAGTTTAAATGTTTTAAAATTATAAAAATAATTTTTTTCAAAAAATTAAATAGGATCTATGTTGCTGATACTTGAAAGATAGTTTAAATGTTTTCAAATTATAAAATTAAATTTTTACAAAAAGTAAGTAGGATCTGTGTTACTTAGACTTGAAAGATAGTTTAAATGTTTTAAAATTATGAAAATAATTTGTTTACAAAAAATTTTTGGGATCTCTGTTTCTGATAGATGATTGATAATTCAAATGTTTGAAATTTTAAAATAAGTTTTTATAAAAGTGAGTAGGATCTCTGTTCTGATACTTGGAAGATAGTTTAAATGTTTTCAAAATTATAAGAATAATTTTATTGTAAAAAATTATATAGGATCTCTGTTGCTGATACTTGAAAGATAGTTTAAATGTTTTCAAATTATGAAAATATTTTTTTAAAAAAATTAAATAGGATCTATGTTGCTGATACTTGAAAGATAGTTTAAATGTTTTCAAATTATAAAATTAAATTTTTACAAAAAGTAAGTAGGATCTGTGTTACTTAGACTTGAAAGATAGTTTAAATGTTTTAAAATTATGAAAATAATTTGTTTACAAAAATTATTGGGATCTCTGTTTCTGATAGATGATTGATAATTCAAATGTTTTGAAATTTTAAAAATAAGTTTTTAATAAAAGTGAGTAGGATCTGTGTTTCTGATACTTGGAAGATAGTTTAAATGTTTTCAAAATATAAAAATAATTTTTTAAAAAAATTAAATAGGATCTCTGTTCCTGATACTTGAAAGATAGTTTAAATGTTTTCAAATTATAAAAATATTTTTTTAAAAAAATTAAATAGGATCTCTGTTGCTGATACTTGAAAGATAGTTTAAATGTTTTCAAATTATGAAAATATTTTTTTACAAAGAGCAAGTAGGATCTCTGTTGGTTATACTTGGAAGATAGTTTAAATGTTTTAAAATTATGAAAATAATTTGTTTACAAAAATTATTGGGATCTCTGTTTCTGATAGATGATTGATAATTCAAATGTTTTGAAATTTTCAAAATAAGTTTTTAATAACAGTGAGTATGGATTCCTGTTTCTTGATACTTGGAAGATAGTTTTACATGTTTTCAATTATTTTTTTTAAAAGAAAATTTTTTTAAAAAAAATTATATATAGGATCTCTGTTGCTGATCTTGAAAGATAGTTAAATGTTTCAAATTATGAAAATATTTTTCAACAAAAATAAATAGGATCTATGTGCTGCTACTATGAAAGATAGTTTTTTAAATGTTTCAAATTATGAAATAATTTGGTATAAAAAATATTGGATCTCTGTTTCTGATAGATGATTGTTAATTCAACGTTTTGAAATATTAAAAATAAGTTTGTAATAAAAAGGAGGTAGGATCTCTGTTTATGAATACTTGGATATAGTAAATGTTTTTCAAAGTATAAAGAATAATTTTTAAAAAAAATTATATAGGATCTCTGTTGCTGATACTTGAAAGATAGTTTAAATGTTTTCAATTATGAAAATATTTTTTTTAAAAAATTAAATAGGATCTATGTTGCTGATACTTGAAAGATAGTTAACTGTTTTCAAATTATAAAATTTAAATTTTTACAAAAGAAGTCGGATCTGTGTTACTTAGACTTGAAAGATAGTTTTAAATGTTTTAAAATTATGAACAATAATTTGTTTACAAACATTATGGGATTCTCTGTTTCTGATAGATGCTTGATAATTCAAATGTTTTGAAATTTTAAAAATAAGTTTTTAATTAAAAGTAGAGTAGATCTGCTGTTTCTGCTACTTGGAAGATAGTTTAACTGTTTTTTCAAAATTATAAGAATTTAATTTTTTAACAAAAATTATATAGGATCTGTGTTGCCTGAATTACTTGAAAGATAGTTTAAATGTTTTCAATTATGAAAATAATTTTGTACAAAAGAGTAAGTAGGATCTCTGTTTCTTATACTTGAAAGATAGTTTAAATGTTTTCAAATTATAAAAATAATTTTTTTAAAAAAATTAAATAGGATCTATGTTGCTGATACTTGAAAGATAGTTTAAATGTTTTCAAATTATAAAAATTATTTTTTAAAAAAATTAAATAGGATCTCTGTTGCTGATACTTGAAAGATAGTTTAAATGTTTTCAAATTATGAAAAATTATTGTTATAAAATTATTCGGATCTCTGTTTCTGGATAGATGATTGATATTCAAATGTTTTGAAATTTTAAAAATAAGTTTTTAATAAAAGTGAGTAGGATCTCTGTTTCTGATACTTGGAAGATAGTTTAAATGTTTTCAAATTATAAAATAATTTTTTTAAAAAATTAATATAGGATCTGTTGCTGATACTTGAAAGATAGTTTTAAATGTTTCAAATTCTAAAAAATTTAGTAGTAGGATCTCTGTTGCTGATACTTGAAAGATAGTTTAAATATTTTCAAATTATGAAAATATTTTTTTACAAAGAGTAAGTAGGAACTCTGTTGCTTATACTTGAAAGATAGTTTAAATGTTTTAAAATTATGAAAATAATTTGGTTACAAAAATTATTCGGATCTCTGTTTCTGATACTTGGAAGATAGTTTAAATGTTTTAAAATTATAAAAATAATTTTTTTCAAAAAATTAAATAGGATCTATGTTGCTGATACTTGAAAGATAGTTTAAATGTTTTCAAATTATAAAATTAAATTTTTACAAAAAGTAAGTAGGATCTGTGTTACTTAGACTTGAAAGATAGTTTAAATGTTTTAAAATTATGAAAATAATTTGTTTACAAAAATTTTTGGGATCTCTGTTTCTGATAGATGATTGATAATTCAAATGTTTTGAAATTTTAAAAATAAGTTTTTAATAAAAGTGAGTAGGATCTCTGTTTCTGATACTTGGAAGATAGTTTAAATGTTTTCAAATTATAAGAATAATTTTTTTAAAAAAATTAAATAGGATCTCTGTTGCTGATACTTGAAAGATAGTTTAAATGTTTTCAAATTATGAAAAATATTTTTTAAAAAAATTAAATAGGATCTCTTTGCTGATACTTGAAAGATAGTTTAAATGTTTCAATTATAAAATTAAATTTTTACAAAAAGTAGTAGGATCTGTGTTACTTCGCCTTGAAAGATAGTTTAAATGTTTTAAAATTAGGAAAATAATTTGTCTTACAAAAATTTATTTGGGATCTCTGTTTCTGATAGATGATTGATATTCAAATGTTTTGAAATTTTAAAAATAAGTTTTTAATAAAAGTAGTAGGATCTCTGTTTCTGATACTTGGAAGATAGTTTAAATGTTTTCAAATTATAAGAATAATTTTTTAAAAAAAATTATATAGGATCTCTGTTGCTGATACTTGAAAGATAGTTTAAATGTTTCAAATTATGAAATATTTTTTTTAAAAAAATTAAATAGGATCTATGTTGCTGATACTTGAAAGATAGTTTAAATGTTTTCAAATTATAAAATTAAATTTTTACAAAAAGTAAGTAGGATCTGTGTTACTTAGACTTGAAAGATAGTTTAAATGTTTTAAAATTATGAAAATAATTTGTTTACAAAAATTATTTGGGATCATCTGTTTCTGATAGATGATTGATAATTCAAATGTTTTGAAATTTTAAAAATAAGTTTTTAATAAAAGTGAGTAGGATCTGTGTTTCTGATACTTGGAAGATAGTTTAAATGTTTTCAAAATATAAAAATAATTTTTTAAAAAAATTAAATAGGATCTGTGTTCCTGATACTTGAAAGATAGTTTAAATGTTTTCAAATTATAAAAATAATTTTTTTAAAAAATTAAATACGATCTCTATTGCTGATACTTGAAAGATAGTTTAAATGTTTTCAAATTATGAAAATATTGTTTTACAAAGAGCAAGTAGGATCTCTGTTGGTTATACTTGGAAGATAGTTTAAATGTTTTAAAATTATGAAAATAATTTGCTTACAAAAGTTTTTGGGATCTCTGTTTCTGATAGATGATTGATAATTCAAATGTTTTGAAATTTTAAAAATAAGTTTTTAATAAAAGTAAGTAGGATCTCTGTTTCTGATACTTGGAAGATAGTTTAAATGTTTTCAAATTATAAGAATAATTTTTTTAAAAAAATTATATAGGATCTCTGTTGCTGATACTTGAAAGATAGTTTAAATGTTTTCAAATTATGAAAATATTTTTTTAAAAAAATTAAATAGGATCTATGTTGCTGATACTTGAAAGATAGTTTAAATGTTTTCAAATTATAAAATTAAATTTTTACAAAAAGTAAGTAGGATCTGTGTTACTTAGACTTGAAAGATAGTTTAAATGTTTTAAAATTATGAAAATAATTTGTTTACAAAAATTATTGGGATCTCTGTTTCTGATAGATGATTGATAATTCAAATGTTTTGAAATTTTAAAAATAAGTTTTAATAAAAGTGAGTAGGATCTCTGTTTCTGATACTTGGAAGATAGTTTAACTGTTTTCAATTATAAGAATAATTTTTAAAAAAAAATGATTAATATAGGATCTCTGTGCTTGTATACTGAAAAGCTAGTTTATTATAATGTTTCATAAATTATGAAAAATATGTTTTTTACAAAGAGTAAGGTAGGATCTCTGGTGCGTTATACCTGAAAGTAGATTTAAATGTTTTTTCAAATTATAAAAATAATTTTTTTAAAAAAAAAAATGAAATAGGATCTTTGTTGCTGATTACTGAAAGATAGTTTGTAAATGTTTTTCACAAATATATAAAATAATGTTTTAAATAAAATTAAATAGAAGATGTTGTGTTTTATTGTTGAACTTGAAAAGATATGTTTAAATGTTTTCAAATTATGAATAATAATTTGGGTTTATAAAAATTAGTTTCGTGATCTATGTTTTGATTAGATGGATTGATTAATTCAAATGTTTTGAAATTGTAAAATAATGTTTTTAATAAAAGTGATGGAAAGAGAGAAGGAGGATCTCTGTTTTTCTGATACTTGGTAATATTATGTTTAAAGTTGTCATAATTATAAAAATAATGTTTTAAAAAATGAAGAATTAGGATCTTTGGGGCTGATACTTGAAAGATAGTTTAAATGTTTTCAAAGTATAAAAAAAAAATTTAAAAAAAATTAAATAGGATCTCTGTTGCTGATACTTGAAAGATAGTTTAAATATTTTCAAATTATGAAAATATTTTTTTACAAAGAGTAAGTAGGAACTCTGTTGCTTATACTTGAAAGATAGTTTAAATGTTTTAAAATTATGAAAATAATTTGGTTACAAAAATTATTCGGATCTCTGTTTCTGATAGATGATTGATAATTCAAATGTTTTGAAATTTTAAAAATAAGTTTTTAATAAAAGTGAGTAGGATCTCTGTTTCTGATACTTGGAAGATAGTTTAAATGTTTTAAATTAAAAATATTTTTTTCAAAAAATTAAATAGGATCTATGTTGCTGATACTTGAAAGATAGTTTAAATGTTTTCAAATTATAAAATTAAATTTTTACAAAAGTAAGTAGGATCTGTGGTTACTTAGACTTGAAAGATAGTTTAAATGTTTTAAAATTATGAAAATAATTGTTACAAAAATTTTGGGATCTCTGTTCTGAGAGATGATTGATAATTCAAATGTTTTGAAATTTTAAAAATAAGTTTTTAATAAAAAGTGAGTAGGATCTGTGTTTCTGATACTGGAAGATAGTTTAAATGTTTTCAAATATAAAAATAATTTTTTAAAAAAATTAAATAGGATCTTGTTCCTGATACTGAAAGATAGTTTAAATGTTTCAAATTATAAAATAATTTTTTTAAAAAAATTAAATAGGATCTCTTATTGCTGATACTTGAAAGATAGTTTAAATGTTTTCAAATATGAAAATAATTGTTTTACAAAGAGCAAGGTAGGATCTCTGTGGTTACTTATACTGAAGAGATGTTTAAATGTTTTGAACTTATGAAAATAATTTGCTTTACAACAAGTTTTTGGGATCTCTGTTTCTGATAGATTGATTGATAATTCAATGTTTTGAAATTTTTAAAAATAAGTTTTTAATAAAAGTGAGTAGGATCTCTGTTTCTGATACTTGGAATATAGTTTTAACTGTTTTCAAATTATAAAATAATTTTTTAAAAAATTAATAGGATCTCTGTTTGCTGATACTTGAAAGATAGTTTAAATGTTTTCACCAATTATGAAAATTTAAAAAATTAAATAGGATCTTCTGTTGCTGATACTGAAAGATAGTTTAAATGATTTTCCACATATGAATAATATTTTTTTTACAAATAGTAAGTAGGAACTCGTTGCTTATACTTGAAAGATAGTTTAAATGTTTTAAATTATGAAAATAATTTGTTACAAAAATTATTCGGATCTCTGTTTCTGAAGATGATTGATAATTCCATATGTTTTGAAATTTTAAAAATAAGTTTTTAATAAAAGTGAGTAGGATCTCTGTTTCTGATACTTGGAAGATAGTTTAAATGTTTTCAAAATATAAAAATAATTTTTTAAAAAAATTAAATAGGATCTGTGTTCCTGATACTTGAAAGATAGTTTAAATGTTTTCAAATTATAAAAATAATTTTTTAAAAAAATTAAATAGGATCTCTATTGCTGATACTTGAAAGATAGTTTAAATGTTTTCAAATTATGAAAATATTGTTTTACAAAGAGCAAGTAGGATCTATGTTGGTTATACTTGGAAGATAGTTTAAATGTTTTAAAATTATGAAAATAATTTGCTTACAAAAGTTTTTGGGATCTCTGTTTCTGATAGATGATTGATAATTCAAATGTTTTGAAATTTTAAAAATAAGTTTTTAATAAAAGTAAGTAGGATCTCTGTTTCTGATACTTGGAAGATAGTTTAAATGTTTTCAAATTATAAAAATAATTTTTTTAAAAAAATTAAATAGGATCTCTGTTGCTGATACTTGAAAGATAGTTTAAATATTTTCAAATTATAAAAATAATTTTTTTAAAAAATTAAATAGGATCTATGTTGCTGATACTTGAAAGATAGTTTAAATGTTTTCAAATTATAAAAAATTTTTAAAAATTAAATAGGATCTCTGTTGCTGATACTTGAAAGATAGTTTTAAATGTTTTAAATATGAAAATAATTTGTTTATAAAAATTATCGGATCTCTGTTTCTGATAGATGATTGATAATTCAAATGTTTTGAAATTTTAAAAATAAGTTTTTAATAAAAGTGAGTAGGATCTCTGTTTCTGATACTTGGAATATAGTTTAAATGTTTTCAAATTATAAAAATAATTTTTTTAAAAAAATTAAATAGGATCTCTGTTGCTGATACTTGAAAGATAGTTTAAATGTTTTCAAATTATAAAAATAATTTTTTTAAAAAAATGAAATAGGATCTCTGTTGCTGATACTTGAAAGATAGTTTAAATGTTTTCAAATTATGAAAATAAATTTTTTACAAAAGTAAGTAGGATCTGTGTTATTGACTTGAAAGATAGTTTAAATGTTTTAAAATTATGAAAATAATTTGTTTACAAAAGTTTTTGGATCTCTGTTTCTGATAGATGATTGATAATTCAAATGTTTTGAAATTTTAAAATAATAAGTTTAATAAAAGTAAGTAGGATCTCTGTTTCTGATACTGGAAGATAGTTTAAATGTTTTCAAATTATAAAATAATTTTTTTAAAAAAATTAAATAGGATCTCTGTTGCTGATACTTGAAAGATAGTTTAAATGTTTTCAAATTATAAAAATAATTTTTTAAAAAAATTAAATAGGATCTATGTTGCTGATACTTGAAAGATAGTTTAAATGTTTTCAAATTATAAAATTAAAATTTTACAAGAAGTAAGTAGGATCTCTGTTGGTTATACTTGGAAGATAGTTTAAATGTTTTAAAATTATGAAAATAATTTGTTTACAAAAATATTGGGATCTCTGTTTCTGATAGATGATTGATAATTCAAATGTTTTTGAAATTTTAAAAATAAGTTTTAATAAAAGTGAGTAGGATCTCTGTTTCTGATACTTGGAAGATAGTTTTAAATGTTTTCAAATATAGAATAATTTTTTTAAAAACATATATAGGATCTCTGTTGTGATACTTTGAAAGATAGTTAAATGTTTTCAAATTATGAAAATTATTTTTTTTAAAAATTAAATAGGATCTAGGTTCGCTGATACTTGAAAGATAGTTTAAAGTTTTCAAATTATAAAATTAAATTTTTACAAAAGTAAGTAGGATCTGTGTTACTTAGACTTGAAAGATAGTTTAAATGTTTTTAAAATTATGAAAATAATTTGTTTACAAAAATTATTGGGATCTCTGTTCTGATAGATGATTGATAATTCCAACTGTTTGAAATTTTAAAAATAAGTTTTTAATAAAAGGAGTAGGTAGGATCCTGTTCTGATACTCCTGGAAGATAGTTTAAATGTTTTCAACTTATTAGAATAATTTTTAAAAAAAAATTATATAGGATCTCTGTTGCTGATACTTGAAAGATAGTTTAAATGTTTCTCAAATTATGAACATGATTTTTTACCAAAGAGTAAGTAGGATCTCTGTTGCTATACATGACAGATATTTAAATGTTTTTCAAATTATAAAATAATTTTTTTAAAAAATTAAATAGGATCTCTGTTGCTGATACTTGAAAGATAGTTTAAATGTTTTTCAAATTATAAAAATAATTTTTTAAAAAATTAACTATGGATCTCTGTTGCTGATACTTGAAAGATAGTTTAATGTTTTCAAATATGAAAATAATTTGGTTATAAAAATTATCTCGGATCTCTGTTTCTGATAGATGATTGATAATTCAAATGATTTGAAATTTTTTTAAAAATAAGTTTTTAATAAAAGTGAGTAGGATCTCTGTTTCTGATACTTGGAAGATAGTTTAAATGTTTTCAAATTATAAAAACAATTTTTTAAAAAAATTAAATAGGATCTCTGTTGTGATACTTGAAAGATAGTTAAATGTTTTCAAATTATAAAAAAAAATTTTAAAAATAATTAAATAGGATCTCTGTTGCTGCTACTGTTGAAAAGATAGTTTAAATGTTTTCAAATTATGAAAATATTTTTTTTTAAAAGAGTAAGTAGGAACTCTGTTGCTTATACTTGAAAGATAGTTTAAATGTTTTAAAATTATGAAAATAATTTGTTATAAAAAATTATTCGGATCTCTGTTTCTGATAGACTTGATTGATAATTCAAATGTTTTGAAATTTTAAAAATAAGTTTTTAATAAAAGTGAGTAGGATCTCTGTTTCTGATACTTGGAAGATAGTTTAAATGTTTTAAAATTATAAAAATAATTTTTTTAAAAAAATTAAATAGGATCTATGTTGCTGATACTTGAAAGATAGTTTAAATGTTTTCAAATTATAAAATTAAATTTTTACAAAAAGTAAGTAGGATCTGTGTTACTTAGACTTGAAAGATAGTTTAAATGTTTTAAAATTATGAAAATAATTTGTTTACAAAAATTATTGGGATCTCTGTTTCTGATAGATGATTGATAATTCAAATGTTTTGAAATTTTAAAAATAAGTTTTTAATAAAAGTGAGTAGGATCTGTGTTTCTGATACTTGGAAGATAGTTTAAATGTTTTCAAATTATAAAAATAATTTTTTAAAAAAATTAAATAGGATCTCTGTTGCTGATACTTGAAAGATAGTTTAAATGTTTTCAAATTATAAAAATAATTTTTTAAAAAAATTAAATAGGATCTCTATTGCTGATACTTGAAAGATAGTTTAAATGTTTTCAAATTATGAAAATATTGTTTTACAAAGAGCAAGTAGGATCTCTGTTGGTTATACTTGGAAGATAGTTTAAATGTTTTAAAATTATGAAAATAATTTGCTTACAAAAATTATTGGGATCTCTGTTTCTGATAGATGATTGATAATTCAAATGTTTTGAAATTTTAAAAATAAGTTTTTAATAAAGTAAGTAGGATCTCTGTTTCTGATACTTGAAGATAGTTTAAATGTTTTCAAATTATAAGAATAATTTTTTTAAAAAAATTATATAGGATCTCTGTTGCTGATACTTGAAAGATAGTTTAAATGTTTTCAAATTATGAAAATATTTTTTAAAAAAAATTAAATAGGATCTATGTTGCTGATACTTGAAAGATAGTTTAAATGTTTTCAAATTATAAAATTAAATTTTACAAAAGTAAGTAGGATCTGTGTTACTTAGACTTGAAAGATAGTTTAAATGTTTTCAAATTATGAAAATAATTTGTTTACAAAAATTATTGGGATCTCTGTTTCTGATAGATGATTGATAATTCAAATGTTTTGAAATTTTAAAAATAAGTTTTTAATAAAAGTGAGTAGGATCTGTGTTTCTGATACTTGGAAGATAGTTTAAATGTTTTCAAATTATAAAAATAATTTTTTAAAAAATTAAATAGGATCTCTGTTCCTGATACTTGAAAGATAGTTTAAATGTTTTCAAATTATAAAAATAATTTTTTAAAAAAATTAAATAGGATCTCTATGCTGATACTTGAAAGATAGTTTAAATGTTTTCAAATTATGAAAATATTGTTTACAAAGAGTAACGTAGGATCTCTGTTGTTACTTATACTTGAAGATAGTTTAAATGTTTAAAATTATGAAAATAATTTGCTTACAAAATTTTTGGGATCTCTGTTTCTGATAGATGATGATAATTCAAATGTTTTGAAATTTTTTAAAAATAAGTTTTTAATAAAAGTGAGTAGGATCTCTGTTTCTGATACTTGGAAGATAGTTTAAATGTTTTCAAATTATAAGAATAATTTTTTAAAAAAATTATATAGGATCTCTGTTGCTGATACTTGAAAGATAGTTTAAATGTTTTCAAATTATGAAAATATTTTTTTAAAAAAATTAAATAGGATCTATGTTGCTGATACTTGAAAGATAGTTTAAATGTTTTCAAATTATAAAATTAAATTTTTACAAAAAGTAAGTAGGATCTGTGTTACTTAGACTTGAAAGATAGTTTAAATGTTTTAAAATTATGAAAATAATTTGTTTACAAAAATTATTGGGATCTCTGTTTCTGATAGATGATTGATAATTCAAATGTTTTGAAATTTTAAAAATAAGTTTTTAATAAAAGTGAGTAGGATCTCTGTTTCTGATACTTGGAAGATAGTTTAAATGTTTTCAATTATAAGAATAATAAAAAAAATTTTTTAAAAAAAAATTATATAGGATCTCTGTTGCTGATACTTGAAAGATAGTTTAAAGTTTTCAAATTATGAAAAAATTTTTTACAAAATTAAATAGGATCTCTGTTGCTGATACTTGAAAGATAGTTTAAATGTTTTCAAATTATAAAAATAATTTTTAAAAAAAGTAAGTAGGATCTCTGTTGCTGATACTTGAAAGATAGTTTAAATGTTTTCAAATTATGAAAATAATTTGGTTAAAAAATTATCGGATCTCTGTTTCTGATAGATGATTGATAATTCAAATGTTTTGAAATTTAAAAATAAGTTAATAAAAGTGAGTAGGATCTCTGTTTCTGATACTTGGAATATAGTTTAAATGTTTTCAAATTATAAAAATAATTTTTTAAAAAAATTAAATAGGATCTCTGTTGCTGATACTTGAAAGATAGTTTAAATGTTTTCAAATTATAAAAAAAAATTTAAAAAAAATTAAATAGGATCTCTGTTGCTGATACTTGAAAGATAGTTTAAATATTTTCAAATTATGAAAATATTTTTTTACAAAGAGTAAGTAGGAACTCTGTTGCTTATACTTGAAAGATAGTTTAAATGTTTTAAAATTATGAAAATAATTTGGTTACAAAAATTATTCGGATCTCTGTTTCTGATAGATGATTGATAATTCAAATGTTTTGAAATTTTAAAAATAAGTTTTTAATAAAAGTGAGTAGGATCTCTGTTTCTGATACTTGGAAGATAGTTTAAATGTTTTAAAATTATAAAAATAATTTTTTTCAAAAAATTAAATAGGATCTATGTTGCTGATACTTGAAAGATAGTTTAAATGTTTTCAAATTATAAAATTAAATTTTTACAAAAAGTAAGTAGGATCTGTGTTACTTAGACTTGAAAGATAGTTTAAATGTTTTAAAATTATGAAAATAATTTGTTTATAAAAATTATTGGGATCTCTGTTTCTGATAGATGATTGATAATTCAAATGTTTTGAAATTTTAAAAATAAGTTTTTAATAAAAGTGAGTAGGATCTCTGTTTCTGATACTTGGAAGATAGTTTAAATGTTTTCAAATTATAAAAATAATTTTTTTAAAAATTAAATAGGATCTCTGTTGCTGATACTTGAAAGATAGTTTAAATGTTTTCAAATTATAAAAATAATTTTTTAAAAAAATTAAATAGGATCTCTGTTGCTGATACTTGAAAGATAGTTTAAATGTTTTCAAATTATGAAAACTATTTTTTTACAAAGAGTAAGTAGGATCTCTGTGTCTTATACTTGAAAGATAGTTTAAATGTTTTAAAATTATGAAAATAATTTGTTACAAAAATTATTGGGATCTTGTTTCTGATAGATGATTGATAATCAAATGTTTTTGAAATTTTAAAAATAAGTTTTTTAACTAAAGTAAGTAGGATCTCTGTTTCTTGATACTTGGAATATAGTTTAAATGTTTTCAAATTATACGAATAATTTTTTTGAAAAAAATTATATATGTATCTCTGTTGCTGATACTTGAAAGATAGTTTAAATGTTTCAAATTATGAAAATATTTTTTAAAAAATTAAATAGGATCTATGTTGCTGATACTTGAAAGATAGTTTAATGTTTTCAAATTATAAAATAATTTTTACAAAAAGTAAGTAGGATCTGTGTTACTTAGACTTGAAAGATAGTTTAAATGTTTTAAATTATGAAAATAATTTGTTTACAAAATTATTGGGATCTCTGTTTCTGATAGATGATTGATAATTCAAATGTTTTGAACTTTAAAATAAGTTTTAATAAAAGTGAGTAGGATCTGGTTTCTGATACTTGGAAGATAGTTTAAATGTTTTCAAAATATAAAATAATTTTTAAAAAATTAAATAGGATCTCTGTTCCTGATACTTGAAAGATAGTTTAAATGTTTTCAAATTATAAAAATAATTTTTTAAAAAAATTAAATACGATCTCTATTGCTGATACTTGAAAGATAGTTTAAATGTTTTCAAATTATGAAAATATTGTTTTACAAAGAGCAAGTAGGATCTCTGTTGGTTATACTTGGAAGATAGTTTAAATGTTTTAAAATTATGAAAATAATTTGCTTACAAAAGTTTTTGGGATCTCTGTTTCTGATAGATGATTGATAATTCAAATGTTTTGAAATTTTAAAAATAAGTTTTTAATAAAAGTAAGTAGGATCTCTGTTTCTGATACTTGGAAGATAGTTTAAATGTTTTCAAATTATAAGAATAATTTTTTTAAAAAAATTATATAGGATCTCTGTTGCTGATACTTGAAAGATAGTTTAAATGTTTTCAAATTATAAAAATAATTTTTTAAAAAAATTAAATAGGATCTCTGTTGCTGATACTTGAAAGATAGTTTAAATGTTTTCAAATTATAAAATTAAATTTTTACAAAAAGTAAGTAGGATCGTGTTACTTAGACTTGAAAGATAGTTTAAATGTTTTAAAATATGAACATAATTTTGTTTACAAAAATTATTGGGATCTCTGTTTCTGATAGATGATTGATAATCAAATGTTTTGAAATTTTAAAAATAAGTTTTTAATAAAAGTGAGTAGGATCTGATGTTTCTGATACTTGGACGATAGTTTAAATGTTTTCAAATTATAAGAATAATTTTTTTAAACAAATTATATAGGATGCTTGTTGCTGATAACTTGAAGATAGTTTAAATGTTTTCAATTATGAAAAATTTTTTTACAAAGAGTAAAGTAGGATCTATGTTGCTTATACATGAAAGATATTTTAAATGTTTTCAAAATTATAAAATAAATTTTTTAATCCAAAATTAAATAGGCTCTGTTGCTTGATACTTGAAAGATAGTTTAAATGTTTTTCAAATTATGAAAATAATTTGGTTTATAAAATTATTGCGGATCTCTGTTTGATAGGATTGATGATAATTCAAATGTTTTGAAATTTTAAAAATAAGTTTTTAATAAAAGTGAGTAGGATCTCTGTTTCTGATACTTGGAAATAGTTTAAATGTTTTCAAATTATAAAAATAATTTTTAAAAAAAATTAAATAGGATCTCTGTTGCTGATACTTGAAAGATAGTTTAAATGTTTTCAATTATAAAAATAAATTTTTACAAAAAGTAAGTAGGATCTGTGTACTTATACTTGAAAGATAGTTTAAATGTTTTAAATTATGAAAATAATTTGTTACAAAAAATTATTGGGATCTCTGTTTTGATAGATGATTGATAATTCAAATGTTTTGAAATTTTAAAAATAAGTTTTTAATAAAAAGTGAGTAGGATCTTGTTTCTGATACTTGGAAGATAGTTTAAATGTTTTCAAATTATAAAATAATTTTAAAAAAAATTATATAGGATCTCTGTTGCTGATACTTGAAGATAGTTTAAATGTTTTCAAATTATGAAAATATTTTTTACAAAGAGTAA
>JAAWWB010002030.1:0-22708 GCA_018804465.1 Populus tomentosa | reverse complement strand
CCCCTTTGCCGAAATTCAGTTGCCTTTGAATTTCGGGTGATCCCTCTTGAGCATGCATGCTTCTGCTACTTGTTCTACATCACACTTCCTTCCGCAAACAGCGAAACGCTTTGACTCGGTGAGTTTCGCGGCATTCCGACTTCGATGCCCCGGTTGCCGAAATTCAGTTGCCTTTGAATTTCGGGTGATCCCTCTTGAGCATGTATGCTTCTGCTACTTGTTCTACATCACACTTCCTTCCGCAAACAGCGAAACGCTTTGACTCGGTGAGTTTCGCGGCATTCCGACTTCGATGCCCCGGTTGCCGAAATTCAGTTGCCTTTGAATTTCGGGTGATCCCTCTTGAGCATGTATGCTTCTGCTACTTGTTCTACATCACACTTCCTTCCGCAAACAGCGAAACGCTTTGACTCGGTGAGTTTCGCGGCATTCCGACTTCGATGCCCCGGTTGCCGAAATTCAGTTGCCTTTGAATTTCGGGTGATCCCTCTTGAGCATGTATGCTTCTGCTACTTGTTCTACATCACACTTCCTTCCGCAAACAGCGAAACGCTTTGACTCGGTGAGTTTCGCGGCATTCCGACTTCGATGCCCCGGTTGCCGAAATTCAGTTGCCTTTGAATTTCGGGTGATCCCTCTTGAGCATGTATGCTTCTGCTACTTGTTCTACATCACACTTCCTTCCGCAAACAGCGAAACGCTTTGACTCGGTGAGTTTCGCGGCATTCCGACTTCGATGCCCCGGTTGCCGAAATTCAGTTGCCTTTGAATTTCGGGTGATCCCTCTTGAGCATGTATGCTTCTGCTACTTGTTCTACATCACACTTCCTTCCGCAAACAGCGAAACGCTTTGACTCGGTGAGTTTCGCGGCATTCCGACTTCGATGCCCCGGTTGCCGAAATTCAGTTGCCTTTGAATTTCGGGTGATCCCTCTTGAGCATGTATGCTTCTGCTACTTGTTCTACATCACACTTCCTTCCGCAAACAGCGAAACGCTTTGACTCGGTGAGTTTCGCGGCATTCCGACTTCGATGCCCCGGTTGCCGAAATTCAGTTGCCTTTGAATTTCGGGTGATCCCTCTTGAGCATGTATGCTTCTGCTACTTGTTCTACATCACACTTCCTTCCGCAAACAGCGAAACGCTTTGACTCGGTGAGTTTCGCGGCATTCCGACTTCGATGCCCCGGTTGCCGAAATTCAGTTGCCTTTGAATTTCGGGTGATCCCTCTTGAGCATGTATGCTTCTGCTACTTGTTCTACATCACACTTCCTTCCGCAAACAGCGAAACGCTTTGACTCGGTGAGTTTCGCGGCATTCCGACTTCGATGCCCCGGTTGCCGAAATTCAGTTGCCTTTGAATTTCGGGTGATCCCTCTTGAGCATGTATGCTTCTGCTACTTGTTCTACATCACACTTCCTTCCGCAAACAGCGAAACGCTTTGACTCGGTGAGTTTCGCGGCATTCCGACTTCGATGCCCCGGTTGCCGA
Source organism: Populus tomentosa (assembly GCA_018804465.1). Taxonomy (NCBI): domain Eukaryota; kingdom Viridiplantae; phylum Streptophyta; class Magnoliopsida; order Malpighiales; family Salicaceae; genus Populus; species Populus tomentosa. The sequence continues at coordinate 21,216 of JAAWWB010002030.1, read as the reverse complement.
AATTCAGTTGCCTTTGAATTTCGGGTGATCCCTCTTGAGCATGTATGCTTCTGCTACTTGTTCTACATCACACTTCCTTCCGCAAACAGCGAAACGCTTTGACTCGGTGAGTTTCGCGGCATTCCGACTTCGATGCCCCGGTTGCCGAAATTCAGTTGCCTTTGAATTTCGGGTGATCCCTCTTGAGCATGTATGCTTCTGCTACTTGTTCTACATCACACTTCCTTCCGCAAACAGCGAAACGCTTTGACTCGGTGAGTTTCGCGGCATTCCGACTTCGATGCCCCGGTTGCCGAAATTCAGTTGCCTTTGAATTTCGGGTGATCCCTCTTGAGCATGTATGCTTCTGCTACTTGTTCTACATCACACTTCCTTCCGCAAACAGCGAAACGCTTTGACTCGGTGAGTTTCGCGGCATTCCGACTTCGATGCCCCGGTTGCCGAAATTCAGTTGCCTTTGAATTTCGGGTGATCCCTCTTGAGCATGTATGCTTCTGCTACTTGTTCTACATCACACTTCCTTCCGCAAACAGCGAAACGCTTTGACTCGGTGAGTTTCGCGGCATTCCGACTTCGATGCCCCGGTTGCCGAAATTCAGTTGCCTTTGAATTTCGGGTGATCCCTCTTGAGCATGTATGCTTCTGCTACTTGTTCTACATCACACTTCCTTCCGCAAACAGCGAAACGCTTTGACTCGGTGAGTTTCGCGGCATTCCGACTTCGATGCCCCGGTTGCCGAAATTCAGTTGCCTTTGAATTTCGGGTGATCCCTCTTGAGCATGTATGCTTCTGCTACTTGTTCTACATCACACTTCCTTCCGCAAACAGCGAAACGCTTTGACTCGGTGAGTTTCGCGGCATTCCGACTTCGATGCCCCGGTTGCCGAAATTCAGTTGCCTTTGAATTTCGGGTGATCCCTCTTGAGCATGTATGCTTCTGCTACTTGTTCTACATCACACTTCCTTCCGCAAACAGCGAAACGCTTTGACTCGGTGAGTTTCGCGGCATTCCGACTTCGATGCCCCGGTTGCCGAAATTCAGTTGCCTTTGAATTTCGGGTGATCCCTCTTGAGCATGTATGCTTCTGCTACTTGTTCTACATCACACTTCCTTCCGCAAACAGCGAAACGCTTTGACTCGGTGAGTTTCGCGGCATTCCGACTTCGATGCCCCGGTTGCCGAAATTCAGTTGCCTTTGAATTTCGGGTGATCCCTCTTGAGCATGTATGCTTCTGCTACTTGTTCTACATCACACTTCCTTCCGCAAACAGCGAAACGCTTTGACTCGGTGAGTTTCGCGGCATTCCGACTTCGATGCCCCGGTTGCCGAAATTCAGTTGCCTTTGAATTTCGGGTGATCCCTCTTGAGCATGTATGCTTCTGCTACTTGTTCTACATCACACTTCCTTCCGCAAACAGCGAAACGCTTTGACTCGGTGAGTTTCGCGGCATTCCGACTTCGATGCCCCGGTTGCCGAAATTCAGTTGCCTTTGAATTTCGGGTGATCCCTCTTGAGCATGTATGCTTCTGCTACTTGTTCTACATCACACTTCCTTCCGCAAACAGCGAAACGCTTTGACTCGGTGAGTTTCGCGGCATTCCGACTTCGATGCCCCGGTTGCCGAAATTCAGTTGCCTTTGAATTTCGGGTGATCCCTCTTGAGCATGTATGCTTCTGCTACTTGTTCTACATCACACTTCCTTCCGCAAACAGCGAAACGCTTTGACTCGGTGAGTTTCGCGGCATTCCGACTTCGATGCCCCGGTTGCCGAAATTCAGTTGCCTTTGAATTTCGGGTGATCCCTCTTGAGCATGTATGCTTCTGCTACTTGTTCTACATCACACTTCCTTCCGCAAACAGCGAAACGCTTTGACTCGGTGAGTTTCGCGGCATTCCGACTTCGATGCCCCGGTTGCCGAAATTCAGTTGCCTTTGAATTTCGGGTGATCCCTCTTGAGCATGTATGCTTCTGCTACTTGTTCTACATCACACTTCCTTCCGCAAACAGCGAAACGCTTTGACTCGGTGAGTTTCGCGGCATTCCGACTTCGATGCCCCGGTTGCCGAAATTCAGTTGCCTTTGAATTTCGGGTGATCCCTCTTGAGCATGTATGCTTCTGCTACTTGTTCTACATCACACTTCCTTCCGCAAACAGCGAAACGCTTTGACTCGGTGAGTTTCGCGGCATTCCGACTTCGATGCCCCGGTTGCCGAAATTCAGTTGCCTTTGAATTTCGGGTGATCCCTCTTGAGCATGTATGCTTCTGCTACTTGTTCTACATCACACTTCCTTCCGCAAACAGCGAAACGCTTTGACTCGGTGAGTTTCGCGGCATTCCGACTTCGATGCCCCGGTTGCCGAAATTCAGTTGCCTTTGAATTTCGGGTGATCCCTCTTGAGCATGTATGCTTCTGCTACTTGTTCTACATCACACTTCCTTCCGCAAACAGCGAAACGCTTTGACTCGGTGAGTTTCGCGGCATTCCGACTTCGATGCCCCGGTTGCCGAAATTCAGTTGCCTTTGAATTTCGGGTGATCCCTCTTGAGCATGTATGCTTCTGCTACTTGTTCTACATCACACTTCCTTCCGCAAACAGCGAAACGCTTTGACTCGGTGAGTTTCGCGGCATTCCGACTTCGATGCCCCGGTTGCCGAAATTCAGTTGCCTTTGAATTTCGGGTGATCCCTCTTGAGCATGTATGCTTCTGCTACTTGTTCTACATCACACTTCCTTCCGCAAACAGCGAAACGCTTTGACTCGGTGAGTTTCGCGGCATTCCGACTTCGATGCCCCGGTTGCCGAAATTCAGTTGCCTTTGAATTTCGGGTGATCCCTCTTGAGCATGTATGCTTCTGCTACTTGTTCTACATCACACTTCCTTCCGCAAACAGCGAAACGCTTTGACTCGGTGAGTTTCGCGGCATTCCGACTTCGCTGCCCGGTTGCCGAAATTCAGTTGCCTTTGAATTTCGGGTGATCCCTCTTGAGCATGTATGCTTCTGCTACTTGTTCTACATCACACTTCCTTCCGCAAACAGCGAAACGCTTTGACTCGGTGAGTTTCGCGGCATTCCGACTTCGATGCCCCGGTTGCCGAAATTCAGTTGCCTTTGAATTTCGGGTGATCCCTCTTGAGCATGTATGCTTCTGCTACTTGTTCTACATCACACTTCCTTCCGCAAACAGGCGAAACGCTTTGACTCGGTGAGTTTCGCGGCATTCCGACTTCGATGCCCCGGTTGCCGAAATTCAGTTGCCTTTGAATTTCGGGTGATCCCTCTTGAGCATGTATGCTTCTGCTACTTGTTCTACATCACACTTCCTTCCGCAAACAGCGAAACGCTTTGACTCGGTGAGTTTCGCGGCATTCCGACTTCGATGCCCCGGTTGCCGAAATTCAGTTGCCTTTGAATTTCGGGTGATCCCTCTTGAGCATGTATGCTTCTGCTACTTGTTCTACATCACACTTCCTTCCGCAAACAGCGAAACGCTTTGACTCGGTGAGTTTCGCGGCATTCCGACTTCGATGCCCCGGTTGCCGAAATTCAGTTGCCTTTGAATTTCGGGTGATCCCTCTTGAGCATGTATGCTTCTGCTACTTGTTCTACATCACACTTCCTTCCGCAAACAGCGAAACGCTTTGACTCGGTGAGTTTCGCGGCATTCCGACTTCGATGCCCCGGTTGCCGAAATTCAGTTGCCTTTGAATTTCGGGTGATCCCTCTTGAGCATGTATGCTTCTGCTACTTGTTCTACATCACACTTCCTTCCGCAAACAGCGAAACGCTTTGACTCGGTGAGTTTCGCGGCATTCCGACTTCGATGCCCCGGTTGCCGAAATTCAGTTGCCTTTGAATTTCGGGTGATCCCTTTGAGCATGTATGCTTCTGCTACTTGTTCTACATCACACTTCCTTCCGCAAACAGCGAAACGCTTTGACTCGGTGAGTTTCGCGGCATTCCGACTTCGATGCCCCGGTTGCCGAAATTCAGTTGCCTTTGAATTTCGGGTGATCCCTCTTGAGCATGTATGCTTCTGCTACTTGTTCTACATCACACTTCCTTCCGCAAACAGCGAAACGCTTTGACTCGGTGAGTTTCGCGGCATTCCGACTTCGATGCCCCGGTTGCCGAAATTCAGTTGCCTTTGAATTTCGGGTGATCCCTCTTGAGCATGTATGCTTCTGCTACTTGTTCTACATCACACTTCCTTCCGCAAACAGCGAAACGCTTTGACTCGGTGAGTTTCGCGGCATTCCGACTTCGATGCCCCGGTTGCCGAAATTCAGTTGCCTTTGAATTTCGGGTGATCCCTCTTGAGCATGTATGCTTCTGCTACTTGTTCTACATCACACTTCCTTCCGCAAACAGCGAAACGCTTTGACTCGGTGAGTTTCGCGGCATTCCGACTTCGATGCCCCGGTTGCCGAAATTCAGTTGCCTTTGAATTTCGGGTGATCCCTCTTGAGCATGTATGCTTCTGCTACTTGTTCTACATCACACTTCCTTCCGCAAACAGCGAAACGCTTTGACTCGGTGAGTTTCGCGGCATTCCGACTTCGATGCCCCGGTTGCCGAAATTCAGTTGCCTTTGAATTTCGGGTGATCCCTCTTGAGCATGTATGCTTCTGCTACTTGTTCTACATCACACTTCCTTCCGCAAACAGCGAAACGCTTTGACTCGGTGAGTTTCGCGGCATTCCGACTTCGATGCCCCGGTTGCCGAAATTCAGTTGCCTTTGAATTTCGGGTGATCCCTCTTGAGCATGTATGCTTCTGCTACTTGTTCTACATCACACTTCCTTCCGCAAACAGCGAAACGCTTTGACTCGGTGAGTTTCGCGGCATTCCGACTTCGATGCCCCGGTTGCCGAAATTCAGTTGCCTTTGAATTTCGGGTGATCCCTCTTGAGCATGTATGCTTCTGCTACTTGTTCTACATCACACTTCCTTCCGCAAACAGCGAAACGCTTTGACTCGGTGAGTTTCGCGGCATTCCGACTTCGATGCCCCGGTTGCCGAAATTCAGTTGCCTTTGAATTTCGGGTGATCCCTCTTGAGCATGTATGCTTCTGCTACTTGTTCTACATCACACTTCCTTCCGCAAACAGCGAAACGCTTTGACTCGGTGAGTTTCGCGGCATTCCGACTTCGATGCCCCGGTTGCCGAAATTCAGTTGCCTTTGAATTTCGGGTGATCCCTCTTGAGCATGTATGCTTCTGCTACTTGTTCTACATCACACTTCCTTCCGCAAACAGCGAAACGCTTTGACTCGGTGAGTTTCGCGGCATTCCGACTTCGATGCCCCGGTTGCCGAAATTCAGTTGCCTTTGAATTTCGGGTGATCCCTCTTGAGCATGTATGCTTCTGCTACTTGTTCTACATCACACTTCCTTCCGCAAACAGCGAAACGCTTTGACTCGGTGAGTTTCGCGGCATTCCGACTTCGATGCCCCGGTTGCCGAAATTCAGTTGCCTTTGAATTTCGGGTGATCCCTCTTGAGCATGTATGCTTCTGCTACTTGTTCTACATCACACTTCCTTCCGCAAACAGCGAAACGCTTTGACTCGGTGAGTTTCGCGGCATTCCGACTTCGATGCCCCGGTTGCCGAAATTCAGTTGCCTTTGAATTTCGGGTGATCCCTCTTGAGCATGTATGCTTCTGCTACTTGTTCTACATCACACTTCCTTCCGCAAACAGCGAAACGCTTTGACTCGGTGAGTTTCGCGGCATTCCGACTTCGATGCCCCGGTTGCCGAAATTCAGTTGCCTTTGAATTTCGGGTGATCCCTCTTGAGCATGTATGCTTCTGCTACTTGTTCTACATCACACTTCCTTCCGCAAACAGCGAAACGCTTTGACTCGGTGAGTTTCGCGGCATTCCGACTTCGATGCCCCGGTTGCCGAAATTCAGTTGCCTTTGAATTTCGGGTGATCCCTCTTGAGCATGTATGCTTCTGCTACTTGTTCTACATCACACTTCCTTCCGCAAACAGCGAAACGCTTTGACTCGGTGAGTTTCGCGGCATTCCGACTTCGATGCCCCGGTTGCCGAAATTCAGTTGCCTTTGAATTTCGGGTGATCCCTCTTGAGCATGTATGCTTCTGCTACTTGTTCTACATCACACTTCCTTCCGCAAACAGCGAAACGCTTTGACTCGGTGAGTTTCGCGGCATTCCGACTTCGATGCCCCGGTTGCCGAAATTCAGTTGCCTTTGAATTTCGGGTGATCCCTCTTGAGCATGTATGCTTCTGCTACTTGTTCTACATCACACTTCCTTCCGCAAACAGCGAAACGCTTTGACTCGGTGAGTTTCGCGGCATTCCGACTTCGATGCCCCGGTTGCCGAAATTCAGTTGCCTTTGAATTTCGGGTGATCCCTCTTGAGCATGTATGCTTCTGCTACTTGTTCTACATCACACTTCCTTCCGCAAACAGCGAAACGCTTTGACTCGGTGAGTTTCGCGGCATTCCGACTTCGATGCCCCGGTTGCCGAAATTCAGTTGCCTTTGAATTTCGGGTGATCCCTCTTGAGCATGTATGCTTCTGCTACTTGTTCTACATCACACTTCCTTCCGCAAACAGCGAAACGCTTTGACTCGGTGAGTTTCGCGGCATTCCGACTTCGATGCCCCGGTTGCCGAAATTCAGTTGCCTTTGAATTTCGGGTGATCCCTCTTGAGCATGTATGCTTCTGCTACTTGTTCTACATCACACTTCCTTCCGCAAACAGCGAAACGCTTTGACTCGGTGAGTTTCGCGGCATTCCGACTTCGATGCCCCGGTTGCCGAAATTCAGTTGCCTTTGAATTTCGGGTGATCCCTCTTGAGCATGTATGCTTCTGCTACTTGTTCTACATCACACTTCCTTCCGCAAACAGCGAAACGCTTTGACTCGGTGAGTTTCGCGGCATTCCGACTTCGATGCCCCGGTTGCCGAAATTCAGTTGCCTTTGAATTTCGGGTGATCCCTCTTGAGCATGTATGCTTCTGCTACTTGTTCTACATCACACTTCCTTCCGCAAACAGCGAAACGCTTTGACTCGGTGAGTTTCGCGGCATTCCGACTTCGATGCCCCGGTTGCCGAAATTCAGTTGCCTTTGAATTTCGGGTGATCCCTCTTGAGCATGTATGCTTCTGCTACTTGTTCTACATCACACTTCCTTCCGCAAACAGCGAAACGCTTTGACTCGGTGAGTTTCGCGGCATTCCGACTTCGATGCCCCGGTTGCCGAAATTCAGTTGCCTTTGAATTTCGGGTGATCCCTCTTGAGCATGTATGCTTCTGCTACTTGTTCTACATCACACTTCCTTCCGCAAACAGCGAAACGCTTTGACTCGGTGAGTTTCGCGGCATTCCGACTTCGATGCCCCGGTTGCCGAAATTCAGTTGCCTTTGAATTTCGGGTGATCCCTCTTGAGCATGTATGCTTCTGCTACTTGTTCTACATCACACTTCCTTCCGCAAACAGCGAAACGCTTTGACTCGGTGAGTTTCGCGGCATTCCGACTTCGATGCCCCGGTTGCCGAAATTCAGTTGCCTTTGAATTTCGGGTGATCCCTCTTGAGCATGTATGCTTCTGCTACTTGTTCTACATCACACTTCCTTCCGCAAACAGCGAAACGCTTTGACTCGGTGAGTTTCGCGGCATTCCGACTTCGATGCCCCGGTTGCCGAAATTCAGTTGCCTTTGAATTTCGGGTGATCCCTCTTGAGCATGTATGCTTCTGCTACTTGTTCTACATCACACTTCCTTCCGCAAACAGCGAAACGCTTTGACTCGGTGAGTTTCGCGGCATTCCGACTTCGATGCCCCGGTTGCCGAAATTCAGTTGCCTTTGAATTTCGGGTGATCCCTCTTGAGCATGTATGCTTCTGCTACTTGTTCTACATCACACTTCCTTCCGCAAACAGCGAAACGCTTTGACTCGGTGAGTTTCGCGGCATTCCGACTTCGATGCCCCGGTTGCCGAAATTCAGTTGCCTTTGAATTTCGGGTGATCCCTCTTGAGCATGTATGCTTCTGCTACTTGTTCTACATCACACTTCCTTCCGCAAACAGCGAAACGCTTTGACTCGGTGAGTTTCGCGGCATTCCGACTTCGATGCCCCGGTTGCCGAAATTCAGTTGCCTTTGAATTTCGGGTGATCCCTCTTGAGCATGTATGCTTCTGCTACTTGTTCTACATCACACTTCCTTCCGCAAACAGCGAAACGCTTTGACTCGGTGAGTTTCGCGGCATTCCGACTTCGATGCCCCGGTTGCCGAAATTCAGTTGCCTTTGAATTTCGGGTGATCCCTCTTGAGCATGTATGCTTCTGCTACTTGTTCTACATCACACTTCCTTCCGCAAACAGCGAAACGCTTTGACTCGGTGAGTTTCGCGGCATTCCGACTTCGATGCCCCGGTTGCCGAAATTCAGTTGCCTTTGAATTTCGGGTGATCCCTCTTGAGCATGTATGCTTCTGCTACTTGTTCTACATCACACTTCCTTCCGCAAACAGCGAAACGCTTTGACTCGGTGAGTTTCGCGGCATTCCGACTTCGATGCCCCGGTTGCCGAAATTCAGTTGCCTTTGAATTTCGGGTGATCCCTCTTGAGCATGTATGCTTCTGCTACTTGTTCTACATCACACTTCCTTCCGCAAACAGCGAAACGCTTTGACTCGGTGAGTTTCGCGGCATTCCGACTTCGATGCCCCGGTTGCCGAAATTCAGTTGCCTTTGAATTTCGGGTGATCCCTCTTGAGCATGTATGCTTCTGCTACTTGTTCTACATCACACTTCCTTCCGCAAACAGCGAAACGCTTTGACTCGGTGAGTTTCGCGGCATTCCGACTTCGATGCCCCGGTTGCCGAAATTCAGTTGCCTTTGAATTTCGGGTGATCCCTCTTGAGCATGTATGCTTCTGCTACTTGTTCTACATCACACTTCCTTCCGCAAACAGCGAAACGCTTTGACTCGGTGAGTTTCGCGGCATTCCGACTTCGATGCCCCGGTTGCCGAAATTCAGTTGCCTTTGAATTTCGGGTGATCCCTCTTGAGCATGTATGCTTCTGCTACTTGTTCTACATCACACTTCCTTCCGCAAACAGCGAAACGCTTTGACTCGGTGAGTTTCGCGGCATTCCGACTTCGATGCCCCGGTTGCCGAAATTCAGTTGCCTTTGAATTTCGGGTGATCCCTCTTGAGCATGTATGCTTCTGCTACTTGTTCTACATCACACTTCCTTCCGCAAACAGCGAAACGCTTTGACTCGGTGAGTTTCGCGGCATTCCGACTTCGATGCCCCGGTTGCCGAAATTCAGTTGCCTTTGAATTTCGGGTGATCCCTCTTGAGCATGTATGCTTCTGCTACTTGTTCTACATCACACTTCCTTCCGCAAACAGCGAAACGCTTTGACTCGGTGAGTTTCGCGGCATTCCGACTTCGATGCCCCGGTTGCCGAAATTCAGTTGCCTTTGAATTTCGGGTGATCCCTCTTGAGCATGTATGCTTCTGCTACTTGTTCTACATCACACTTCCTTCCGCAAACAGCGAAACGCTTTGACTCGGTGAGTTTCGCGGCATTCCGACTTCGATGCCCCGGTTGCCGAAATTCAGTTGCCTTTGAATTTCGGGTGATCCCTCTTGAGCATGTATGCTTCTGCTACTTGTTCTACATCACACTTCCTTCCGCAAACAGCGAAACGCTTTGACTCGGTGAGTTTCGCGGCATTCCGACTTCGATGCCCCGGTTGCCGAAATTCAGTTGCCTTTGAATTTCGGGTGATCCCTCTTGAGCATGTATGCTTCTGCTACTTGTTCTACATCACACTTCCTTCCGCAAACAGCGAAACGCTTTGACTCGGTGAGTTTCGCGGCATTCCGACTTCGATGCCCCGGTTGCCGAAATTCAGTTGCCTTTGAATTTCGGGTGATCCCTCTTGAGCATGTATGCTTCTGCTACTTGTTCTACATCACACTTCCTTCCGCAAACAGCGAAACGCTTTGACTCGGTGAGTTTCGCGGCATTCCGACTTCGATGCCCCGGTTGCCGAAATTCAGTTGCCTTTGAATTTCGGGTGATCCCTCTTGAGCATGTATGCTTCTGCTACTTGTTCTACATCACACTTCCTTCCGCAAACAGCGAAACGCTTTGACTCGGTGAGTTTCGCGGCATTCCGACTTCGATGCCCCGGTTGCCGAAATTCAGTTGCCTTTGAATTTCGGGTGATCCCTCTTGAGCATGTATGCTTCTGCTACTTGTTCTACATCACACTTCCTTCCGCAAACAGCGAAACGCTTTGACTCGGTGAGTTTCGCGGCATTCCGACTTCGATGCCCCGGTTGCCGAAATTCAGTTGCCTTTGAATTTCGGGTGATCCCTCTTGAGCATGTATGCTTCTGCTACTTGTTCTACATCACACTTCCTTCCGCAAACAGCGAAACGCTTTGACTCGGTGAGTTTCGCGGCATTCCGACTTCGATGCCCCGGTTGCCGAAATTCAGTTGCCTTTGAATTTCGGGTGATCCCTCTTGAGCATGTATGCTTCTGCTACTTGTTCTACATCACACTTCCTTCCGCAAACAGCGAAACGCTTTGACTCGGTGAGTTTCGCGGCATTCCGACTTCGATGCCCCGGTTGCCGAAATTCAGTTGCCTTTGAATTTCGGGTGATCCCTCTTGAGCATGTATGCTTCTGCTACTTGTTCTACATCACACTTCCTTCCGCAAACAGCGAAACGCTTTGACTCGGTGAGTTTCGCGGCATTCCGACTTCGATGCCCCGGTTGCCGAAATTCAGTTGCCTTTGAATTTCGGGTGATCCCTCTTGAGCATGTATGCTTCTGCTACTTGTTCTACATCACACTTCCTTCCGCAAACAGCGAAACGCTTTGACTCGGTGAGTTTCGCGGCATTCCGACTTCGATGCCCCGGTTGCCGAAATTCAGTTGCCTTTGAATTTCGGGTGATCCCTCTTGAGCATGTATGCTTCTGCTACTTGTTCTACATCACACTTCCTTCCGCAAACAGCGAAACGCTTTGACTCGGTGAGTTTCGCGGCATTCCGACTTCGATGCCCCGGTTGCCGAAATTCAGTTGCCTTTGAATTTCGGGTGATCCCTCTTGAGCATGTATGCTTCTGCTACTTGTTCTACATCACACTTCCTTCCGCAAACAGCGAAACGCTTTGACTCGGTGAGTTTCGCGGCATTCCGACTTCGATGCCCCGGTTGCCGAAATTCAGTTGCCTTTGAATTTCGGGTGATCCCTCTTGAGCATGTATGCTTCTGCTACTTGTTCTACATCACACTTCCTTCCGCAAACAGCGAAACGCTTTGACTCGGTGAGTTTCGCGGCATTCCGACTTCGATGCCCCGGTTGCCGAAATTCAGTTGCCTTTGAATTTCGGGTGATCCCTCTTGAGCATGTATGCTTCTGCTACTTGTTCTACATCACACTTCCTTCCGCAAACAGCGAAACGCTTTGACTCGGTGAGTTTCGCGGCATTCCGACTTCGATGCCCCGGTTGCCGAAATTCAGTTGCCTTTGAATTTCGGGTGATCCCTCTTGAGCATGTATGCTTCTGCTACTTGTTCTACATCACACTTCCTTCCGCAAACAGCGAAACGCTTTGACTCGGTGAGTTTCGCGGCATTCCGACTTCGATGCCCCGGTTGCCGAAATTCAGTTGCCTTTGAATTTCGGGTGATCCCTCTTGAGCATGTATGCTTCTGCTACTTGTTCTACATCACACTTCCTTCCGCAATCAGCGAAACGCTTTGACTCGGTGAGTTTCGCGGCATTCCGACTTCGATGCCCCGGTTGCCGAAATTCAGTTGCCTTTGAATTTCGGGTGATCCCTCTTGAGCATGTATGCTTCTGCTACTTGTTCTACATCACACTTCCTTCCGCAAACAGCGAAACGCTTTGACTCGGTGAGTTTCGCGGCATTCCGACTTCGATGCCCCGGTTGCCGAAATTCAGTTGCCTTTGAATTTCGGGTGATCCCTCTTGAGCATGTATGCTTCTGCTACTTGTTCTACATCACACTTCCTTCCGCAAACAGCGAAACGCTTTGACTCGGTGAGTTTCGCGGCATTCCGACTTCGATGCCCCGGTTGCCGAAATTCAGTTGCCTTTGAATTTCGGGTGATCCCTCTTGAGCATGTATGCTTCTGCTACTTGTTCTACATCACACTTCCTTCCGCAAACAGCGAAACGCTTTGACTCGGTGAGTTTCGCGGCATTCCGACTTCGATGCCCCGGTTGCCGAAATTCAGTTGCCTTTGAATTTCGGGTGATCCCTCTTGAGCATGTATGCTTCTGCTACTTGTTCTACATCACACTTCCTTCCGCAAACAGCGAAACGCTTTGACTCGGTGAGTTTCGCGGCATTCCGACTTCGATGCCCCGGTTGCCGAAATTCAGTTGCCTTTGAATTTCGGGTGATCCCTCTTGAGCATGTATGCTTCTGCTACTTGTTCTACATCACACTTCCTTCCGCAAACAGCGAAACGCTTTGACTCGGTGAGTTTCGCGGCATTCCGACTTCGATGCCCCGGTTGCCGAAATTCAGTTGCCTTTGAATTTCGGGTGATCCCTCTTGAGCATGTATGCTTCTGCTACTTGTTCTACATCACACTTCCTTCCGCAAACAGGCGAAACGCTTTGACTCGGTGAGTTTCGCGGCATTCCGACTTCGATGCCCCGGTTGCCGAAATTCAGTTGCCTTTGAATTTCGGGTGATCCCTCTTGAGCATGTATGCTTCTGCTACTTGTTCTACATCACACTTCCTTCCGCAAACAGCGAAACGCTTTGACTCGGTGAGTTTCGCGGCATTCCGACTTCGATGCCCCGGTTGCCGAAATTCAGTTGCCTTTGAATTTCGGGTGATCCCTCTTGAGCATGTATGCTTCTGCTACTTGTTCTACATCACACTTCCTTCCGCAAACAGCGAAACGCTTTGACTCGGTGAGTTTCGCGGCATTCCGACTTCGATGCCCCGGTTGCCGAAATTCAGTTGCCTTTGAATTTCGGGTGATCCCTCTTGAGCATGTATGCTTCTGCTACTTGTTCTACATCACACTTCCTTCCGCAAACAGCGAAACGCTTTGACTCGGTGAGTTTCGCGGCATTCCGACTTCGATGCCCCGGTTGCCGAAATTCAGTTGCCTTTGAATTTCGGGTGATCCCTCTTGAGCATGTATGCTTCTGCTACTTGTTCTACATCACACTTCCTTCCGCAAACAGCGAAACGCTTTGACTCGGTGAGTTTCGCGGCATTCCGACTTCGATGCCCCGGTTGCCGAAATTCAGTTGCCTTTGAATTTCGGGTGATCCCTCTTGAGCATGTATGCTTCTGCTACTTGTTCTACATCACACTTCCTTCCGCAAACAGCGAAACGCTTTGACTCGGTGAGTTTCGCGGCATTCCGACTTCGATGCCCCGGTTGCCGAAATTCAGTTGCCTTTGAATTTCGGGTGATCCCTTTGAGCATGTATGCTTCTGCTACTTGTTCTACATCACACTTCCTTCCGCAAACAGCGAAACGCTTTGACTCGGTGAGTTTCGCGGCATTCCGACTTCGATGCCCCGGTTGCCGAAATTCAGTTGCCTTTGAATTTCGGGTGATCCCTCTTGAGCATGTATGCTTCTGCTACTTGTTCTACATCACACTTCCTTCCGCAAACAGCGAAACGCTTTGACTCGGTGAGTTTCGCGGCATTCCGACTTCGATGCCCCGGTTGCCGAAATTCAGTTGCCTTTGAATTTCGGGTGATCCCTCTTGAGCATGTATGCTTCTGCTACTTGTTCTACATCACACTTCCTTCCGCAAACAGCGAAACGCTTTGACTCGGTGAGTTTCGCGGCATTCCGACTTCGATGCCCCGGTTGCCGAAATTCAGTTGCCTTTGAATTTCGGGTGATCCCTCTTGAGCATGTATGCTTCTGCTACTTGTTCTACATCACACTTCCTTCCGCAAACAGCGAAACGCTTTGACTCGGTGAGTTTCGCGGCATTCCGACTTCGATGCCCCGGTTGCCGAAATTCAGTTGCCTTTGAATTTCGGGTGATCCCTCTTGAGCATGTATGCTTCTGCTACTTGTTCTACATCACACTTCCTTCCGCAAACAGCGAAACGCTTTGACTCGGTGAGTTTCGCGGCATTCCGACTTCGATGCCCCGGTTGCCGAAATTCAGTTGCCTTTGAATTTCGGGTGATCCCTCTTGAGCATGTATGCTTCTGCTACTTGTTCTACATCACACTTCCTTCCGCAAACAGCGAAACGCTTTGACTCGGTGAGTTTCGCGGCATTCCGACTTCGATGCCCCGGTTGCCGAAATTCAGTTGCCTTTGAATTTCGGGTGATCCCTTTGAGCATGTATGCTTCTGCTACTTGTTCTACATCACACTTCCTTCCGCAAACAGCGAAACGCTTTGACTCGGTGAGTTTCGCGGCATTCCGACTTCGATGCCCCGGTTGCCGAAATTCAGTTGCCTTTGAATTTCGGGTGATCCCTTTTGAGCATGTATGCTTCTGCTACTTGTTCTACATCACACTTCCTTCCGCAAACAGCGAAACGCTTTGACTCGGTGAGTTTCGCGGCATTCCGACTTCGATGCCCCGGTTGCCGAAATTCAGTTGCCTTTGAATTTCGGGTGATCCCTCTTGAGCATGTATGCTTCTGCTACTTGTTCTACATCACACTTCCTTCCGCAAACAGCGAAACGCTTTGACTCGGTGAGTTTCGCGGCATTCCGACTTCGATGCCCCGGTTGCCGAAATTCAGTTGCCTTTGAATTTCGGGTGATCCCTCTTGAGCATGTATGCTTCTGCTACTTGTTCTACATCACACTTCCTTCCGCAAACAGCGAAACGCTTTGACTCGGTGAGTTTCGCGGCATTCCGACTTCGATGCCCCGGTTGCCGAAATTCAGTTGCCTTTGAATTTCGGGTGATCCCTTTGAGCATGTATGCTTCTGCTACTTGTTCTACATCACACTTCCTTCCGCAAACAGCGAAACGCTTTGACTCGGTGAGTTTCGCGGCATTCCGACTTCGATGCCCCGGTTGCCGAAATTCAGTTGCCTTTGAATTTCGGGTGATCCCTCTTGAGCATGTATGCTTCTGCTACTTGTTCTACATCACACTTCCTTCCGCAAACAGCGAAACGCTTTGACTCGGTGAGTTTCGCGGCATTCCGACTTCGATGCCCCGGTTGCCGAAATTCAGTTGCCTTTGAATTTCGGGTGATCCCTCTTGAGCATGTATGCTTCTGCTACTTGTTCTACATCACACTTCCTTCCGCAAACAGCGAAACGCTTTGACTCGGTGAGTTTCGCGGCATTCCGACTTCGATGCCCCGGTTGCCGAAATTCAGTTGCCTTTGAATTTCGGGTGATCCCTCTTGAGCATGTATGCTTCTGCTACTTGTTCTACATCACACTTCCTTCCGCAAACAGCGAAACGCTTTGACTCGGTGAGTTTCGCGGCATTCCGACTTCGATGCCCCGGTTGCCGAAATTCAGTTGCCTTTGAATTTCGGGTGATCCCTCTTGAGCATGTATGCTTCTGCTACTTGTTCTACATCACACTTCCTTCCGCAAACAGCGAAACGCTTTGACTCGGTGAGTTTCGCGGCATTCCGACTTCGATGCCCCGGTTGCCGAAATTCAGTTGCCTTTGAATTTCGGGTGATCCCTCTTGAGCATGTATGCTTCTGCTACTTGTTCTACATCACACTTCCTTCCGCAAACAGCGAAACGCTTTGACTCGGTGAGTTTCGCGGCATTCCGACTTCGATGCCCCGGTTGCCGAAATTCAGTTGCCTTTGAATTTCGGGTGATCCCTCTTGAGCATGTATGCTTCTGCTACTTGTTCTACATCACACTTCCTTCCGCAAACAGCGAAACGCTTTGACTCGGTGAGTTTCGCGGCATTCCGACTTCGATGCCCCGGTTGCCGAAATTCAGTTGCCTTTGAATTTCGGGTGATCCCTCTTGAGCATGTATGCTTCTGCTACTTGTTCTACATCACACTTCCTTCCGCAAACAGCGAAACGCTTTGACTCGGTGAGTTTCGCGGCATTCCGACTTCGATGCCCCGGTTGCCGAAATTCAGTTGCCTTTGAATTTCGGGTGATCCCTCTTGAGCATGTATGCTTCTGCTACTTGTTCTACATCACACTTCCTTCCGCAAACAGCGAAACGCTTTGACTCGGTGAGTTTCGCGGCATTCCGACTTCGATGCCCCGGTTGCCGAAATTCAGTTGCCTTTGAATTTCGGGTGATCCCTCTTGAGCATGTATGCTTCTGCTACTTGTTCTACATCACACTTCCTTCCGCAAACAGCGAAACGCTTTGACTCGGTGAGTTTTCGCGGCATTCCGACTTCGATGCCCCGGTTGCCGAAATTCAGTTGCCTTTGAATTTCGGGTGATCCCTCTTGAGCATGTATGCTTCTGCTACTTGTTCTACATCACACTTCCTTCCGCAAACAGCGAAACGCTTTGACTCGGTGAGTTTCGCGGCATTCCGACTTCGATGCCCCGGTTGCCGAAATTCAGTTGCCTTTGAATTTCGGGTGATCCCTCTTGAGCATGTATGCTTCTGCTACTTGTTCTACATCACACTTCCTTCCGCAAAAGGCGAAACGCTTTGACTCGGTGAGTTTCGCGGCATTCCGACTTCGATGCCCCGGTTGCCGAAATTCAGTTGCCTTTGAATTTCGGGTGATCCCTCTTGAGCATGTATGCTTCTGCTACTTGTTCTACATCACACTTCCTTCCGCAAACAGCGAAACGCTTTGACTCGGTGAGTTTCGCGGCATTCCGACTTCGATGCCCCGGTTGCCGAAATTCAGTTGCCTTTGAATTTCGGGTGATCCCTCTTGAGCATGTATGCTTCTGCTACTTGTTCTACATCACACTTCCTTCCGCAAACAGCGAAACGCTTTGACTCGGTGAGTTTCGCGGCATTCCGACTTCGATGCCCCGGTTGCCGAAATTCAGTTGCCTTTGAATTTCGGGTGATCCCTTTTGAGCATGTATGCTTCTGCTACTTGTTCTACATCACACTTCCTTCCGCAAACAGCGAAACGCTTTGACTCGGTGAGTTTCGCGGCATTCCGACTTCGATGCCCCGGTTGCCGAAATTCAGTTGCCTTTGAATTTCGGGTGATCCCTCTTGAGCATGTATGCTTCTGCTACTTGTTCTACATCACACTTCCTTCCGCAAACAGCGAAACGCTTTGACTCGGTGAGTTTCGCGGCATTCCGACTTCGATGCCCCGGTTGCCGAAATTCAGTTGCCTTTGAATTTCGGGTGATCCCTCTTGAGCATGTATGCTTCTGCTACTTGTTCTACATCACACTTCCTTCCGCAAACAGCGAAACGCTTTGACTCGGTGAGTTTCGCGGCATTCCGACTTCGATGCCCCGGTTGCCGAAATTCAGTTGCCTTTGAATTTCGGGTGATCCCTCTTGAGCATGTATGCTTCTGCTACTTGTTCTACATCACACTTCCTTCCGCAAACAGCGAAACGCTTTGACTCGGTGAGTTTCGCGGCATTCCGACTTCGATGCCCCGGTTGCCGAAATTCAGTTGCCTTTGAATTTCGGGTGATCCCTCTTGAGCATGTATGCTTCTGCTACTTGTTCTACATCACACTTCCTTCCGCAAACAGCGAAACGCTTTGACTCGGTGAGTTTCGCGGCATTCCGACTTCGATGCCCCGGTTGCCGAAATTCAGTTGCCTTTGAATTTCGGGTGATCCCTCTTGAGCATGTATGCTTCTGCTACTTGTTCTACATCACACTTCCTTCCGCAAACAGCGAAACGCTTTGACTCGGTGAGTTTCGCGGCATTCCGACTTCGATGCCCCGGTTGCCGAAATTCAGTTGCCTTTGAATTTCGGGTGATCCCTCTTGAGCATGTATGCTTCTGCTACTTGTTCTACATCACACTTCCTTCCGCAAACAGCGAAACGCTTTGACTCGGTGAGTTTCGCGGCATTCCGACTTCGATGCCCCGGTTGCCGAAATTCAGTTGCCTTTGAATTTCGGGTGATCCCTCTTGAGCATGTATGCTTCTGCTACTTGTTCTACATCACACTTCCTTCCGCAAACAGCGAAACGCTTTGACTCGGTGAGTTTCGCGGCATTCCGACTTCGATGCCCCGGTTGCCGAAATTCAGTTGCCTTTGAATTTCGGGTGATCCCTCTTGAGCATGTATGCTTCTGCTACTTGTTCTACATCACACTTCCTTCCGCAAACAGCGAAACGCTTTGACTCGGTGAGTTTCGCGGCATTCCGACTTCGATGCCCCGGTTGCCGAAATTCAGTTGCCTTTGAATTTCGGGTGATCCCTCTTGAGCATGTATGCTTCTGCTACTTGTTCTACATCACACTTCCTTCCGCAAACAGCGAAACGCTTTGACTCGGTGAGTTTCGCGGCATTCCGACTTCGATGCCCCGGTTGCCGAAATTCAGTTGCCTTTGAATTTCGGGTGATCCCTCTTGAGCATGTATGCTTCTGCTACTTGTTCTACATCACACTTCCTTCCGCAAACAGCGAAACGCTTTGACTCGGTGAGTTTCGCGGCATTCCGACTTCGATGCCCCGGTTGCCGAAATTCAGTTGCCTTTGAATTTCGGGTGATCCCTCTTGAGCATGTATGCTTCTGCTACTTGTTCTACATCACACTTCCTTCCGCAAACAGCGAAACGCTTTGACTCGGTGAGTTTCGCGGCATTCCGACTTCGATGCCCCGGTTGCCGAAATTCAGTTGCCTTTGAATTTCGGGTGATCCCTCTTGAGCATGTATGCTTCTGCTACTTGTTCTACATCACACTTCCTTCCGCAAACAGCGAAACGCTTTGACTCGGTGAGTTTCGCGGCATTCCGACTTCGATGCCCCGGTTGCCGAAATTCAGTTGCCTTTGAATTTCGGGTGATCCCTCTTGAGCATGTATGCTTCTGCTACTTGTTCTACATCACACTTCCTTCCGCAAACAGCGAAACGCTTTGACTCGGTGAGTTTCGCGGCATTCCGACTTCGATGCCCCGGTTGCCGAAATTCAGTTGCCTTTGAATTTCGGGTGATCCCTCTTGAGCATGTATGCTTCTGCTACTTGTTCTACATCACACTTCCTTCCGCAAACAGCGAAACGCTTTGACTCGGTGAGTTTCGCGGCATTCCGACTTCGATGCCCCGGTTGCCGAAATTCAGTTGCCTTTGAATTTCGGGTGATCCCTCTTGAGCATGTATGCTTCTGCTACTTGTTCTACATCACACTTCCTTCCGCAAACAGCGAAACGCTTTGACTCGGTGAGTTTCGCGGCATTCCGACTTCGATGCCCCGGTTGCCGAAATTCAGTTGCCTTTGAATTTCGGGTGATCCCTCTTGAGCATGTATGCTTCTGCTACTTGTTCTACATCACACTTCCTTCCGCAAACAGCGAAACGCTTTGACTCGGTGAGTTTCGCGGCATTCCGACTTCGATGCCCCGGTTGCCGAAATTCAGTTGCCTTTGAATTTCGGGTGATCCCTTTGAGCATGTATGCTTCTGCTACTTGTTCTACATCACACTTCCTTCCGCAAACAGCGAAACGCTTTGACTCGGTGAGTTTCGCGGCATTCCGACTTCGATGCCCCGGTTGCCGAAATTCAGTTGCCTTTGAATTTCGGGTGATCCCTCTTGAGCATGTATGCTTCTGCTACTTGTTCTACATCACACTTCCTTCCGCAAACAGCGAAACGCTTTGACTCGGTGAGTTTCGCGGCATTCCGACTTCGATGCCCCGGTTGCCGAAATTCAGTTGCCTTTGAATTTCGGGTGATCCCTCTTGAGCATGTATGCTTCTGCTACTTGTTCTACATCACACTTACCTTCCGCAAACAGCGAAACGCTTTGACTCGGTGAGTTTCGCGGCATTCCGACTTCGATGCCCCGGTTGCCGAAATTCAGTTGCCTTGAATTCGGGTGATCCCTCTTGAGCATGTATGCTTCTGCTACTTGTTCTACATCACACTTCCTTCAGCAAACAACGAAACGCTTTGACTCGGTGAGTTTCGCGGCATTCCGACTTCGATGCCCCGGTTGCCGAAATTCAGTTGCCTTTGAATTTCGGGTGATCCCTCTTGAGCATGTATGCTTCTGCTACTTGTTCTACATCACACTTCCTTCCGCAAACAGCGAAACGCTTTGACTCGGTGAGTTTCGCGGCATTCCGACTTCGATGCCCCGGTTGCCGAAATTCAGTTGCCTTTGAATTTCGGGTGATCCCTTTTGAGCATGTATGCTTCTGCTACTTGTTCTACATCACACTTCCTTCCGCAAACAGCGAAACGCTTTGACTCGGTGAGTTTCGCGGCATTCCGACTTCGATGCCCCGGTTGCCGAAATTCAGTTGCCTTTGAATTTCGGGTGATCCCTCTTGAGCATGTATGCTTCTGCTACTTGTTCTACATCACACTTCCTTCCGCAAACAGCGAAACGCTTTGACTCGGTGAGTTTCGCGGCATTCCGACTTCGATGCCCCGGTTGCCGAAATTCAGTTGCCTTTGAATTTCGGGTGATCCCTTTTGAGCATGTATGCTTCTGCTACTTGTTCTACATCACACTTCCTTCCGCAAACAGCGAAACGCTTTGACTCGGTGAGTTTCGCGGCATTCCGACTTCGATGCCCCGGTTGCCGAAATTCAGTTGCCTTTGAATTTCGGGTGATCCCTCTTGAGCATGTATGCTTCTGCTACTTGTTCTACATCACACTTCCTTCCGCAAACAGCGAACGCTTTGACTCGGTGAGTTTCGCGGCATTCCGACTTCGATGCCCGGTTGCCGAAATTGTCTGCCTTTGAATTTGGGTGATCCCTTGAGCATGATGCCTTTGGTATTTGTTCTACACACACTTCATTCCGCAAACAGCGAAACGCTTTGATCGGGAGTCGCGGCATTCGATTCGATACCCGGTTGCAAAATTCAGTTGCCTTTGACTTTCGGGTGATCCTTATTTGAGCATGATGATTTCTGGTACTTCTTTACATCACACTTCCTTCCGAACACGAAACGCTTTGACTCGGTGAGATTCGCGCATTAGACTTCGAGCCCGTTGCCGAAATTCAGTTGCCTTTGAATTCGGGTGATCCCTTTGAGCATGTATGCTTCTGGTATTGTTATTACTCACACTTTCCGCAAA
>JAAWWB010002031.1:0-22699 GCA_018804465.1 Populus tomentosa | reverse complement strand
ATAATTATTATTTTCAATATTATTATTAATATCACTACTATTAGAAATAATAATGAAAAAAGCTTTTTATACCTCGGTGACTGAATTAATCAAACTGGATCGGGTTTAATTTGATTCAATAGCCTGAAATAAAACACGTAAAATGAAACCATAACATTCCAATCGAAATTTATCAAAAAAATTTGGAATAGACCAGAATTTAAAATAAAATAAAAATTATTCCATTTTATTTAATTTTTAAAATTAATATATAATGTTTCGGTTAATCCAGACAAAGAGAAACGACATTGAGAACCTTGTTTATAATATCCTGTTCGGATGTGATGTTCGTCCTTTCCTAAAGCTCCAGGCCGAGCCAAAGGCCCGAGTTTCTGAAGAACGTGTCGTATTTGGCTGCTGGCTTGGATTTGAGGTTGAAAATTGTTAAAGCCAGTTATATACTGTATCAATTGTGCC
Source organism: Populus tomentosa (assembly GCA_018804465.1). Taxonomy (NCBI): domain Eukaryota; kingdom Viridiplantae; phylum Streptophyta; class Magnoliopsida; order Malpighiales; family Salicaceae; genus Populus; species Populus tomentosa. Next base: position 22,243 of record JAAWWB010002031.1, on the reverse strand, counting down.
AGTAGAGGATAATAATCACTATAATCAAAGTTTATGAGAAATATGCGTGGATTTCTCATTAAATCAACGACACAAGCATACGAATCGTTGGAATTTTGCTCTTGTTCGTTTCAACAGAAAATCGTCTCTTCTTATTTTCCTTTTTAACGTCTCTCATTCTTTCATCTTGACAAAACTTCGAGGATTACAATTTCTTTCCCCCGTGATTAAAAAAATTAGCCAGTCCAGGGCTTCTTGCTCTTTGGATTTTTCCATGTGTTCTAGATAACGGGCTTTACGTTCTATTTCTTTTATAACTGGGTTAGGCTTTACCAGTCTAGCCTACTAATAAATTTTTTTTTACGCTGTTACAAAAAAATACCAAAAACATTTAGAGGGTGTTTAGTATTATGGTTATAAAAACTATTTTTAGTCAAGATTAGTTTGAAAAAATTGATATTTAATAAATTTGTGGTTAAAATTGAAATTGAAGAAAAAAAAATTCTCTTCTTCTTTTCCTTTTTAACTTCTCTCATTTTTTCATCTTGACAAAACTTCGAGGATTACAATTTTTTTTCCCCGTGATTAAAAAATTAGCTAGTCCAGGACTTCTTGCTCTTTGGATTTCTCCATGTGTTTCAGATAACAGGCTTTACGTTCTATTTCTTTTATAACTGGGCTGGGCTTTACCGGTCTAGCCTACCTAATATTTTTTTTATGTCGTTAAAAAAATATCAAAAACATTTAGAATGTATTTGGTATTATGGTCGTTATTGTGGTTGTAACTTGAAAAAAATTATTTTATAAAAACTACTATTAGTTGAGGTTGGTTTGAAAAAACAGATATTTGGTTAAAACTATGGTTTAAATTAAAGTTGAAGAAAAAATAATTTAATGTATTTAATTAAGGATGTTTTTAAAATTGATGTTATAAAATATTTTTTAAAAATATATATTAATATTGATGATTTTTAATTTAAATATTGTGGATTTCATTATTGCTATTACATCATGAAATAAATCATACTTTATATAAATATTTTTTATTATTTCATAAAACCATTTACAATTTCATTACGTACGAAATACATCTGATAAAAACTACGATTTTCATAATTTTTTTAGCGTGTAGTAAAATTGGATAAAATATTATCAGGTATAAAATTGATATTATAATACGAGTGAATTTAATTCTCTATTCTAGTTTTTTGAAAAAAAAATACTGTTCACATCACAGTGCAAGTGAATTTAATTCACTCTAAATTGGTTTTTTCAAAAAACAAAAATATTAAAAAATCAGCACACTAAAATGAACAGTGCAAGAAAGTAAGAATTCCTTGCTTTTTTTTAACCGTGTTTCCAAAACAAAAAACAAGTGGAATCTATAAACAATAATTTTTTTTCATTATTAAATGACTGTAAACTGCATTGTAATTAAAACACAACCGTAATTGCGTAAACAAATAGGCTTTCATAAGTTTTTCTTTTTTCTCTCACGTAAATAGTCATGCCAATGGTGCATGAGAATGATTTTTCCTGTAAAATTGTAAAAGGGAAATATCACTGGAGAAAAAAATACTAAAATTATTTAAAAATATATTTACAGTCACTTTTTAAAATATTTTGACCTATAAATATATTAAAATAATATTTTTCTTCTTTTTTAACATTTATTTTTGATTTCATCACATAAAAATAATATAAAAAACTAAAAAAATAACTTCAAGAAAAAAATAAAAAAATTCAATTTTCTTAAAAATAATTTTAAAATGTAACAAACAGTTACTGTATTTTTGAAAGATTCGCAGTCAGTTGTGTCTCAGTGTGGGCCATCAGTCACCACGTTGTTGTACTCAAGCCCGCTCATGCTCCTGCAGCCGCTGATCTGAGTGCTATGGCCCATGGCCTTTTATATTTTCGTTGCCATTATGATGGCACACAGCCACTTGGGCCCATTACCAGTCATTGAATTCAAAGCCCACCTTTTCGTTAGCTCACTCTTGGACGGGTGCTTTAAGACGTTGGATTCTCTTTCCCACCAACGTAAATAAATAAAGTCGCGAATTTTGGATTTTATGCTCAGAATACCTGGACCCGTTAGCAACTAGATTTTCTTTATTCTACCACCTTTCTATGGTTTAATTTCCCTCCACGTCCGTTTGACACTTGACAGGGATAGCGCTCCCAGGATCTAAATTTGTGCTTTAGGGACAACATTTACCGATTACCATCATTGCTCTCATTGAAGTTATCGTTGTAATCAAACAAAACGATGTTATGCTAATCACATCTACTCTTTTAAGCTAATGATGCATTGTGGTGCTGCTCACATCTAATACAATCTAATTTTTTAGATTCATTACTTTTCATATTGATTTTTCCTTGTAGATATGTTAAAATAATATATATATATATATATTTTAAAAAATATTTTCTTTAATATAAACACTTCAAAGTATAAAAAATTAAATTTAAATAAAAAAATAAATGTATTTGAAATACTATTTGAACCATAACCCCGAACATAACTTTGATATCAAAAGTCACCCAAATTATGTTTCAAGTTTTCATTTTGATATTGGATGTTGGTCAAGTAAATATTTAAAAATATAGTAATAATTGTTTTTTTAAATATTTTTTCATTTGAAATTAAAATAATATATATATTTTTTTAAAAGTTTGATTTGACATATTAAAATAATTTAAAAATTTATAAAAATATTAATTTAAAATAAAATAAAATTTATTTTTTTAAAATATTTTAAAAATATAAAAATAGCCAGAAGTAAATGAGATTTGTAATATATCAATAAAACTAACTTGTTCACTGCGAGCAAGTTTGTTCTCACCGTGAAACAACAGTGTTAAAGTAATCAGTTTTGTTCAAAATAAATATTACACTAACCATTTAACCCACTGCAATTATTTTTCAAACGAATACTAAATCTAATAAATAATACATAGAATAAACTTACTTATCATATAAGCTAAATAATACCGCATAATGATGTTATAAATTTTAATCATGTAAAATATATAGAAAAGACACATGTCGATAAATTTATTTGATAAAAATAAATTAAATATATTTTGTTTTCAAGAAAATCGCGTGGACAATATTGCGACAATTGGACTCAAAACATTTTAAATCCGTTAGGGTCAAATTTGAAATTGTAACAAGTCAAGGACCCACTTCCTAATAAATTGCAAATTCAAATTGAAAACGAGCGGGCCTGACTCCATCCACTGCTGCTGCTGTCTCACCACCACCAACTGCTCAACTTTCATCTTTCAAACTCTGACACCACCCTCTCATAGTCTCATATCACAAAAACGAAATTTTCAGAAACAAAATTACGAGCTCCATGTTACATTTTCAAGCTTAAAGGAAAAAAAAATGTCTAGCTCAAGACTTACCGTAGCTCGAAACCCACACTCTAGTAATCAACAAGAAGAACCTTCAACAAAAGAGAACGAATTCGAAACCTCTTTGAATTCTTCAGGTCACTTTCAGCCGCAGCGAACACCACTAAATTCGATTCCAGATCCAACTCAGTGTCACAAAGAAACACAGGAGTCCGGTTTTGACGGTAAACTCGAAACTACTCGATCTGGCAGATTCTCAACTGGAACCCCTAGGTTTTTGATTCGCCATGGGAAAGCAGCACAATCAGAGCCTAACTCTGCGCATAACACGCCTGCTAGGAGTGCCTCAAGAGCCTCGCTCGGTGGTGCATTGGGAGGTTATGCGACCGGAACTAGGAGTTTGCAGTTTACTAAAGGGAAAGATGTGAGTTTTTCAAGCTCCAGGGTCTCCAGAGGGATTTCAGTGGCGAATTCGGATTTTTCTGTTGAAGTTCCACATTTCGAGCTCGAAGAAGATCCTTCATTTTGGAAGGATCACAATGTGCAGGTTTTTTTTTTAAGTTTTTTTTAGTCGGATATATTTGAAAGTTAGTGTTTTGTATAATTGGGAGATTTTTGTGGTTTAGGTTATGATAAGGATCAGGCCATTAAGTAATATCGAAAAGGTTTCGCAAGGGCATGGTCGGTGTTTGAAACAAGAGAGTGGACAAACATTGGTGTGGCTTGGTCATCCTGAGACTAGATTCACATTCGATCATGTTTCTTGTGAGACAATTTCACAGGTGATGTTTCGATAACTTGTATTGATTCATGAATAATTTTTGTGGTTCATTTTTTTTTCCTCAAACAATGCATGGTACGCTGCGTGGATTTTTATCGGGCGAACTGTTTGATTTTGATATATAGGAAAAGCTATTCAAGGTTGCTGGACTGCCTATGGTGGAGAATTGCATGTCTGGTTATAATAGCTGTATGTTTGCTTATGGTCAGGTAAGTGTGTCAATGCAGGCTTGCACAGTGAGAATGGTGCTGTTTGGGGGTTAGACTAATTCTGATGTTTAATATGATGCCTTGCAGACTGGGAGTGGCAAAACATATACCATGATGGGAGAGATAAATCAGGTGGAATGCAACCTCAGTGCGGATTGCGGGATAACGCCTCGTATATTTGAGCACTTGTTTTCAAGGATTAGAATGGTATGCTAATAATTATTCTGCAGCTTTCTTGTCCATGGATTTTTGGGGGCAGGGGATAAGTGGATGGCTGTATCAATATAATATATTTTTGTAGGAAGAAGAGAACAGAAGGGATGAGAAGCTGAGGTTCAGTTGCAAATGTTCTTTTCTAGAGATATACAATGAGCAAATAACAGATCTCTTGGAGCCATCATCAACTAATTTACAAGTAATTTCAAAATTTTAACTGATTCGCGGTGAGAATCCTATATACATCTGCATGTAATAAATCCTCAGCTATGTTTTTTTTAGCTCAGAGAAGACTTGAATAAAGGTGTATATGTAGAAAACCTCACGGAATACAATGTGAGGACCGTTAATGATGTCATCAAGCTTTTGCAACAGGTGACTGAATTTTGTGCCTCCATCATCATTTACCGTGTATTTCATGTTTGCATGGAAAATTAATTTTATCGACATGCACACTATGCAGGGTGCTGCAAACAGGAAAATGGCAGCAACCTATATGAACAGTGAAAGCAGCCGCTCCCACAGTGTTTTCACTTGTGTCATTGAAAGCTGGTGGGAAAAAGATTCCATGAACCACTTTAGATTTGCGAGATTAAATTTAGTAGATTTAGCTGGTTCTGAAAGGTAAGTTGCTTTTTTTTACCCCCCTTTCCATTTCATGTTTCCATATAATGCTGACTGAATTTCAAATTTATTAGGCAGAAGAGCTCTGGTGCTGAAGGAGATCGTCTGAAAGAAGCAGCAAATATAAACAAATCCTTGTCAACTTTGGGGTAATTTGATCACAGGCCTGTTTCCCAGTTTGTACTTGTCATTAATTTGCCTGCATTGATTGGTTATGGTTTGCTTTTAGCTGGGTGATAATGTCACTGGTTGATTTAGCGCATGGAAAACACAAGCATGTTCCCTACAGAGATTCTCGGTTAACATTTCTACTTCAGGTTGAAGAAATAAAACTCTCGAACTACGATTCTTCATAGTTTAAAATGTTCTAATCTTCAACTTTGGTACGTAAATGTAAAGTGGTTATATCTACATCTTTGAATTCAGGATTCTTTGGGCGGGAACTCAAAAACAACAATTATTGCGAACGTCAGCCCATCAACATGGTCCGTCTTTAAAATCAAATTGCCTTAGCTCGACATTCATAATTTTCTTTTATTTGGCTCGTGACACTTCTCTGTATAATTTAAAATCTTTCCTTGCAGCTCTGCACATGAAACGCTGAGCACCTTGAAGTTTGCCCAACGTGCCAAACTCATTCAGAACAATGTACTTACTTGGACCTAAGATACCACTGTTTTAATCAAAACTAGGGCACACTTAAATCTTCTTAATTCTCTTTTTAGGCTAAAGTGAACGAAGATGCTTCGGGTGATGTTGGTGCACTTCAGAAGCAGATTCAACAGCTAAAGGTATGGGTTAGCAGCTTGTTTGTGGCTATGTGTAATTTTATCTTAGAAATGTTATGGCTATTAGAATTAAACCGTTTTTCTATATTCATGCAGGATCAACTGTCCTTTCTAATGAAGCATCATAACCTCTCAAGGCCTCATTTGAGTTGTATGCCGAGTTCTGAAGGGCCCAAATTGGCTGACCATTCCTCAGAAGACAGAAGAATAATTGATAACCATAGTATGCTTAGTACAGAAAATAAGAAGGTAACTCCATCACTCCCACAATTAAACGCAAAAGCTTCTGTCCAAGGACTTGCATGATATTGATATGGACCAGCAATGCTAATATATCTAAATGTCAGGTGAAATGCATGGAAGCTATTCTATCTGGTGCTCTTAGGAGAGAAAAGTTGGCAGAAACAGCATTTCAGAAGTTGGAGAATGAAATGGAGCATGTGAACCAATTAGTATGTGATCTTACAAGAAAGAATTTTTTTTCTTCACAGTTTCTTTTTTTTTGTGCCAATTCTCTATAATTTCCGTTAGTACTAGGACTAAGTGTATTAGGTACCTATTCTGTAAAAACCTAAGCAAAAATAGTCATATGCAACGGGAGAATTTATGTTAGAAACTCTCTTGCAGACTTGCCAAAAGGAGGAGGAAGTGCAGCATACTAAATTGATACTAAGGTTTCGAGATGAGAAAATTAAACAACTTGAGTCGTTAATGGATGGTTCATTGCCTGCTGATCATTATCTCATGGAGGAAAATAAAGCTTTGAAGGAAGAGATTCAGCTACTTCAACCAAGGCTTGATAAAAGTCCAGAATTGACACGTTTTGCTTTGGAAAACATAAGACTTCTCGAGCAGCTTCAACTGTAACTCCATTAATCATGTGCTAATATTTGCTATAGATTCGTCTTTCTCTTTCTGCTGACAAAGAACTCACCTTCACATACTTTTGATGCCAGGTTCCAAAAATTTTATGAGCAAGGGGAGCGAGAAATGTTGCTAGGTGAAATTTCAGAATTGCGTGACCAGGTTTCAGAATAACTCAAGCTTCTTCTTCTTCTATAAATACAATTCCAAAAGGTACATTACATTTTCTTTTTCTGGACACGCAGCTTCTGGTTGAACTTGAAAGAAATCTGAAGTTCTCCTCAAGACATGAGAGTCAGGTAGGAAAGCAATCCCCCCACCCCCTCCCCCACAATTCTACCATTCTCTTGTCTGTAATATCTACACACTCTGACCCCGCAGGATAATGACACTGTAAAAGAGTTGGAGGATTGCAGGAACATGAATTCCAAATTGATGAGGTATCATTGTAAATCCGTTTATTTTCTTGGTAATTTTAAGGTTCAATCGACACACTTGATTAGAAAAGAAAATTCTTATCCTTGACTTTTCTTGCCTTCTCATTCTTTTTCTTTGATTAATTTAATTGAATAGCTCTCCTAGTCCATCTCCTGAAAAAATCTGCACATGTCACTGCATGGAAGAATACTTGTGGCTTTAGGTGCTGTGCATGAGGTCTTAATGATAGCCAAGCATGTCATTTTTCAGGCATTTTTATGGGCTATTCAACATAGCTTGATGTCGATGTGCTAACCCTTTATTCTGGTATTTATATAGTTCTGTCATCAATGTGACTGCGTTTGTCCCAAACTCTCATTTCCCCTTGTTTTACAAATGTTAGTTGGTGCTAAGAAGATCTGAAACACACATTAATGATTCAAATTGTTCACACACTATTTTCCTTCATCTTTTTCTTTGAATATTATTACGTTATTAATGGATTTGCCTGCAGAGAGGTTGATGAATTACAAGAACTCAAGATACACCTGAACAACAGTCAAGCTGCATATGATAAAGTAAGGGTAGATAGCAAACTTTTGTCAGGAGTGGTTAGTGAGATAGCTTGGTCTTGGCAGTGGGTAATTTATGTTTTTGTATCCCTTTCAGGGAACAGATTCATTTTCTAAGGATCCCGAGGAGATAAGGCAAATTGATAAATGTTCTTTGGTGAGTAATATGCAGATTGCTTTCTGCTTACATTTCAAATAATTTTCAAACCTAATGCGCTTTAATTTACCATTGCACATGAATAATTTGATTTAAAAGGGAAAAGGGGTTCAATAACATGAGTGTGCTACATGAATTCTAACATTTGCACGATTCAGTTTTCGTTAAACTAACCGGCACCTTTTTTTACCACCATTACAGGTTGAAATGATATCTGAAGGCAGTGAATGGGGAGATGAAATGACATTTTTTACCCCAACAGATTATATTTCTCTTCAAAACAAAAACAATCTACGCACAAGCGCTGCCTCTATTCATTCTGGCAATACTCAAGCCGAGTTGATGGAAGCTAGACTGTTAATTCAGGCAATGGAATCTGAACAGGTTCGTCTAATTGAAGAGCTGCAGCTCATGCAGGGGCATAACAACATGTACATTGAAATCTTAAAGAAGAAGGACAACAAAGTAAGAGAATCTGTGCTTGAATCTGGAAGTAACTGTCTAGAGTTGCTCAATCTAAAAGAGCAGAATGAAGTTCTGGTAATGGAGGGGAGAAGAGAGATTAAGAGCAATCCTTTGCAAGTCAAGCTGGACAAACTGAATAAGGACCTCGAGGAGGCCAGATCACTCAATTACCATTATCAAGAAGATCAGGCATCAAAATTATATCAACAGCATCAAGCTGAATTAGTTTGTGAAGAAGTTGAGACAGAGACCACCAGAACAATTCTTCATTTACAGGAGGAGATTTCTGCTCTTCAATTGGAGCTTGATGAGAGATTGTACTGCATGACTCAAGAAAACACGGGACTAAGAAACACGGTTGCTGCTAAAGAGGCGGAGATAAGGGCACTTTGTGGGGAGTGGGAAAGGGCAACCTTAGAACTAACAAGCTTTCTTACAGAAGGTTCTAAATCTCTCAAAGACGCTTCTGGTCAGATTGAAAGTATTGCCAATGCATTTCCTAAATTAAATGTTTGGATCGGTGAACATGCTGAGAGGGCTGCCAGAGCTTGCGTTGACAAGGAGGAAACAATCTTACAGCTAGAGAAAAGCCTGGAAGACGCGCGCAAGATGGTAATGGATATGGAGATGAAGTTAAATTCCTTGAGAGAGGCAACGATGGCTTTGAATGATTTTCCACAATCAGATAATGATGAAAGCTCAGAAGAGACAATCCACTCAACCATGCAATTGAATGAGAAGATCAATATGGTAAAGATGTTAGAGAGTGAAATCAAGTTGAAGGAGATTCACATTAATGAAGCAGAAAAACGTGCCGATGCTGCTTTCTTGGTTATAAAATGGCTATCTGAGTGCCACAAGGTTGCTCACAGTGATGATGTCAGGAGGCGCATTCCCATCTCAAAGCTTCTTTCTTCCACCAATATGGGCTATCGTAATACTTTTGATGAGAAGGTTGATGCGTGGTCAGATAACGATGCACCAATTGGGTGGGAAAATTTAATTTTGGAGTCTGAAAATGTTATTACTGCTTCCTACAAGGATGTAGAAGTGCATGTAGCTGCGCTTCAAGCAGAGGTTCTTGCAGATTTCGCTTCATACAGGGACTTGGTTCAGGATCTGGTGAAAGAAATTCATGAGATGAAGAGTAAAATTATGGAATTAAAAGAAAGGCAGATGGACTTTCAGTCTTCTACCATGAATTGGAAAGCATGGGAACCGCTTGAATTTTTGAAGTTTGATAACCAGTTGCACATTTTGCAACTAATAAGAGTTGAACTAGCTAAGATCAATGATAGAATGGAAATTGTTTCTGATTTTGTTGACAAAAAAATAAGCTCACACAATTGCCTGTTAAACAAAGAAGATTTTGTGGAAGCAGATGGCTGGAGCACTGATAGTTCTGCATCGTGTTATTCCATGATAGGCTCTGATCTTTTCCCTGAAAGTGTTTCTCTAGGAAACAAATTGGATGGAAAATCACATGGTTGCTGCTCTAAACTTTCTAGGAAGATAACTGAACAAATGGACCTGGAGTCTCGAAAAGGATCGGTTGTCCAATCTGAATCAGAAGATTTTCAGTCTGGATCAGAATACTCAGAGAAGCTTTGAAAATTCCACATCCCAATCGAACAATGACATTAGAGATGAAAAGGGAGCTGGATTTGACATTCGATACATTCAGCAAAATCTATGTTCATTTAAGCAAAATTTTCAATGAGGATGATTTGATGCATTGCACTTGCCCAGAAGGTACATATTTTTTATGAGCAATTGCATCTGTATATAATAAGAAATTAGTAAAGAACTTGACTGGTTTAATAAATGGCAGATATCAAGGAATCATTTCCATCTCTTGGTTCGAGGATGAAGATCGCTGAAGCATTCTGCCAGAGTACTGGAAAGGTACAGTTTGATTTTGAATAACTAATTCATTTGACCCTTTGCATGTTTTCGCAAACTAAATATGAAAATTTGTTACATAATAGCATTGCTGTTACTTTTGTGGTTTGATTAATGCCAAGTTACCCAAATTGTTCAAAAATCACAAACTTTTATTGTGAGCAATATTTCAAACATGCAGGTACTTGCTGATGATAAAGTTAGTCATGCTAGTATCTTCTTAAGAAAATGCGAGGAAGCCAATGCAACCATGAAAGAAGCTGATTATATGTTGAATGCATTGATGGAAGCAAATGAAAATGCAAAACAATCGAGTGATATGTGGAAGCAAGCCAATGACGAACTGGTGGCAGACAGGTCACGCTTGGTTGAAGAAAACGGACAGCTCAAGTCTTCATTATGTTTGAAAGAAGAAGAAAACAAATTACTGTTGGATGAAAACAGTCTTGGTTTGGCAGAAGTAGCAAATTCTGTGTCTTTGCTTGAATCATGTTTTCTGCAAATGCAAAGGGAAGAAGAGGAAAGGTACAAGGTCATTTATTCAGATGTCTTATCTGTGGGAAGAGAGATGCTTTCCTTCATTTGCAATTCAAGATCATCGGTGGAAGATATTTTCTCTGAGATAATGGAGAAGGGATTTGCTCGCAGCATCATTTACCATTGCCTTGTAGGAGAGGTTTTCCACAAAACTCCAAGCTTCATCGCACAACCACGTTTCAGTTCTTTCAGCCAACAAGAACGCCACATGGTAATGGATACTTCACATAGAGTTTGCTCGACTGGTCACGCTGAAAGCATTGTCACTAATAAACAGGGAAATGAGGAACAGCGTCTAAGAGACTCTTTCACAACTTTGGAGGAAGGTGAGGGGCCATCACATAACCTGATGTACGAGAATTCGTCTCTTAAGAAAGAATTGGAAAGGAAAGAAAGTCTACTGAAGGGCTTGCTTTTTGATTTTAGTTTGCTGCAAGAGACAGCCTCCAATCGAACAGACTTCAAAGATGAAACGGAAAAGTTAATTTTTGCTTTGAGTGAAGTTCAACATGAGCTAGAGAAGAAAACAAGTCAGATTGATGACCTTTTGGTTCAGCATAGAAAAGTTGAAGGCTATCTAACGGATACCGAAAATGCTTTATCGGTATCGATAACTGATCTTGCGCAAGCCAAGGAAACAATAGATACCTTGTCAGACGAAAATGCTGAGTTGAGAATGCTTCTTAAAGATATATATCTTAAAAAATCTGAAGCTGAAGAACAATTGGAAGAACAGAAAGAGGTGACCAAAAGCTTGGAAGACGAAATTATTCACTTGACTTACTCTACCGAAAGTAAATTGCGCTCTGCAGTTGAAAGCCTCGAGGAGGAGTTAGAAAAGATCAGAAATGAGAGAGACCAACTCCGTGAAGAAATCCGCTCCTTCAATGATAAGCTTGAGATGGCATATGGATTAGCTGATGAAAATGAAGCTATTGCTGTTGAAGCTCGCCAGGCATGTATTATTGCTGTTGAGCTTGTTCTTTGGAGTCCGTAAGATTATTGCAGCTTGATATAAATACGCATTAACATTTTGTAAAAATATTTCAGGAGTCAGAGGCAAGTAAATATATGCTGAACAGAAGGAAGAAGAGGTCAAAATTTTAGAAACATTCTGTCGAGGAGCTTGAGAATACAATAAATGTATTGGAGAAGAAGGTTAGTTTTCCTGGCCATCAAAAGTTCACGGGGTACCCACTAAAAAGTGTCTGGAATCAAGCTGCATTTAGATTTTAACAAATTACATCCAAAAGAAGTGAATTTTGTGCCTATTGGAAAACTATTATTTTTTGTTTGTGCTTGCTGCTGATTTTTAGTTATTTCTTTAAAGCAACTGAAATGCTATTGAAAAACTATTATATTTATTAATCGTTTCCCTCTCTCAGGTGTACGAAATGAATGATGAAGTAGAAAGACATCGATTGATCAGAGACTCATTAGAATTGGAACTCCGAACTTTGAGGCAGAGATTGTCAACAGTTGAAAACATCACCGACATTGCAGATTCTGAAAATGCAAATTCTGTACAAAAGAAGATTCTATAACTAGGTGAGTAGTGCTTTTTTTCATTGGCATGAAGTGCTGATTTCTGCCTTATTTTGTTCTTGGATTTAAAAGTATCTGATGCAGGCAACTGCACAATAGATTACTGGAGCTTCATGGGGCTTATAATCGGATAAGACTTCTAGAGAGGGACATTACAGAAAAAGATAAAGAGGTGCCGCCTTAACATATTGCTGGTTTTATTAACTAGAAAATTTTAATACAATATACTCCATCTGCATTTTCTTTTTCAATAACAACGTTTTGTCCATATGTAAGATCAAACAATGCAAAGAGTACATCTCCGAACTTGTACTACATTCTGAAGCTCAGGCATCACAGTTTCAAGAGAAGGTAACTTTCTCATATTAGACTGTTCATTATGCTATCAAATTTTGTAATATGCAAATTCTGAAATCCAAAGTAATACAAGACAGACTGGTCTATATCTTCCAGAACTGTCTCGGTCTTTCAGGATGCACCATTTATAATAGCCAGTGGACAATTCTGAAACAGGAAGCTATTTAAATAGGAGTCCGCTTATAGTGCAGATTTTCTTGCGCATAGTTTGGTGATCCAACATTCAGTCCATATTGTCTTATAATATATTATGCCAAAATTGAAACAAATTCTATGAAGTATTCATACCTGAATAAAATGGAAAGATAGTTAGATTGTTGGGAGATTCGTTTTTAAGGTTTGAATATTCGATGTTGACTTTCAACACATGTTTATCGTGCCAAATTGCTCTTTAATGTCAGTTTGACACATGGATCCCCAGTAACCTTTCTGTCTATACAATTTGACAGTATAAGACTTTGGAAACCATGGTTCGTGAAGTACAAACATATTCGTTGGACTCAGCATCAGCTCTACAAGCGGTAGAAAAAAGTGAAAAAGCTCAATCAGAACTAGGGGTTCTAGTTCACCTTTCAGATGCATTGCGGGTTTGGTTCAGCAGATGAGTTTGGAGAAGGATCAAGAACTGACGGTGGCAAGGCTTCGTATAGAAGAGCTAGAAGCAGTGCTTTCTAGTCGGAAAAAGGAGGTTAAGTAGTTTTTTCTCCCAGTTGCATTTGTTGTTTCAGTCGTTATGATTATACCAGGTTCTATTGGTTGCAGAAGTAAGAATTTGGTTGATCCATAAATTGAGATATCTTTACCTGACTAATAATGTAGAGGTTTTAATATCTCATAAATAATGCCACTTTAGAATTTCGTAGCAGCATGGATATGAGTAAAATTTGACTCTCTCACTTTATATATATTATTTTTTAGATTGAATTGTGAGTTATATTCGTTTTTCAAGAATATAATTCCTTTTGATATGAGTAAAGTTTGACTCTCTCTCTCTCTCTCTCTCACACACACACACACACACACACACACACACTCACGTGCATGTGTAATCATGCAATCATACTTGGCCAGAGCTAGATGCATTTGCGTGTATCTGATTCTTCATGAAGTAATGTTCATGTACTTATTTAACAATGAGAATTAACTGCTGACTCAAATTATACTGGATCAGGTATGCGCACTAAATGCTAGACTAGCTGCAGCAGAAAGCATGACACATGATGTCATTCGAGATTACTAGGTGTTAAGTTGGATATGACCAACTACGCAGTAAGCTTCAAAATTTCCATTTCGAACATGTTAATTTTTATCATAACTGCATTGCTTATCTGTGTGCATCTTTCTTGTTGGCATATTGTAGAACCTGATTGATCAGCACCAGGTTCAAAAATTAGTAGAGGATGCTCATCAGCAGACAGAAGAATTCCTTGCAAGGGTATACCGAGTCTCTTCTTTTGATTATGTATTGGGTTGAGATGAGATTCTGATTACTATTCTTTTCGCAATTCTAGGAGCAAGAAATCCTGAACTTAAGAAAACAGATAAATGATCTCACTGAAGAAAAGAGAGAGGTAAAGGACTTTATCCACAGTATAGAATCAAGTTTTGGATTTTTGTTTCCCTGTAAAATACACTTCAAAATTAGAATTGCAATTCACAAGTTGTGTCCCCAAGTTAAAAAACAAACGTCAAGAAGAGGAAGTTATTTGGCAGACCGGGCCAATAAACATATCACACATAGACAAAATAAAACAGTCCCCACATGATGATTTTATGGATTCTACGTCATTTTGTCTATGCGGCTTTTATTTATTGACCTAGATTATGAATGCGATAGTAGTCTGGTAGAATAAGTCTGCCTAATATTTTCTTATAGAGAAGGGGAAAAATCTAACCGCAAGAGGGGTGTGCCATGAAAAGTGAGTGCCTACATAACTTTCCTATTTGTCACTGATACACTCTTTATTTGTCTGAGTGTCCTGCAGTTGTATAGCTGAAATAAATCTTAAAGTAGCAGATATGCTTGCCGCCCAGATGGCTGTAGAGCAACTTAACGAGCGAGATCAGTTGCTTTCAGCGCAGAATGAAATGTTGAAGGTGTCCATTCTTGACCGTTTTAAATTGCAACCATGTAGCTGTTACTGGATTGCATGCTGCCTTCAACAGAGTTCTGTTCACATTTGTTGTCGCATTCGTTTCTGCAGGTGGACAAAAGTAATCTACTTAGAAGAGTTGCAGAACTGGATGAAATGGTGAAAACTCTTCTTGGAACTCAAATTACCCAACAGCGAGTTCCACCGACATCCAGTGCCAAGGCATGTGTCTAAAATTTCAAAAAATTTCAATATCTCGATTGCTTGCATTTTTTAGTAAAAAGTAGTTTTCACGATCGAACAGGAGAAACGTGTATTGAAATCGGGTGGTGGCTGATTTAACCAAGAGGCTTGCGCATTCTGAAAAGCTTTTGTCTCGTGTGAACAATGAACTTTCTCAGTATCGCAGCAGATCTGATGCTAGCCATCCATATGTCAGGACTAATGGGCAGGGCTTAGAACTAAACAACAGGTAAGTTTATCAAGAATGGTCCATTGACATTATCTTGTTGCAAAACCAGGGTTGTAACCTCTGATCATTTACAGGAAGGATAAGGCTTAACACAATTTTGCAGAGACCTTTTCTTCTTCTCCACGCCTTTCCATTTTATCTTCTGGAGGATCGCCTGTGCCATGTTGCTTGCTGAAAAGTTACGCCCAGTGAATTTGTTAGATCATGTGTTGTTGAAATTATTTTTTCATTTCAGCAGTTTCGTCTATGCATTGGCTTTTACCTTGTTAGAAATTATAGGTGTAAATGTAATTATTTGTAAATTGATATAGCATGCATTTCCTCCTCTGTGGAACCTTTTATATTTCTATACACCATCAATTTTTTTTTTTTTTTTTACCGCGTGCACATTGTAAAAGAAAACAACCATTTCAGAAACAGACATTAAAGTTGAAAAAACACTCCCATATGCAAAAAAGCATGAACATATTCCCATAGCAATAACGGGTAGATGATTGGAGTGATATAACGATAGAAAGAAAGTGAAGAGTGATCAAGAAGTTTGAAAACTGCAGATGCATTTGGTACAAGTTTTAGTTGGTAAACAAGAAGTAAATTTCAGGCTTGCAACTCCTGAAAGCCAGTTCGTTCATTCAGTGACGAATATGTATCGTTCTGTTCCCCACTATATTCTAGGTTTGAATTGACTAGTGCTCATAAGGACAATACATGTACAATCTCCCCCCTATCTTCACCTTTTCTCCTTTTGCTTCCTTACCTAAATTTTAGTCACAGAGAATCTGTTAAAGTTAAAACATGCTTCACGACAATTGCAGGTAGAACAGTTACTACTAGCAAGCACTAATTAATGTCAATTAGTTGGATCATTGATCAGCTGTAAATACATGAAAATCTTGTATTCTGAGCTATCTGGGACTTTCATCCTGCTGGGATACACTACACCCTTCGTCACCCATCTGTGGAGTCCAAAAAATGCATTATAAAACAATCCATAGCAATTTAAAAAAAAAAAAATGCTAAATCAGACCAAGTAGGAAGGGTCAAATAAGAGATAAAGCAGACTAAATAAATAAAAGATTTCTCTGGGATTCTTTGAATACATGTCATGCCATGTGTCAATTTAGAGAAAAATATGCAGCAAAATCCAGGAGGTGGAAGGTATGCTTTGTGCCTTTCTTTTGCAATAAACAGGAGAACAATGCAGCAAACAAGAACCTTTTTACCACATGCAAGATAGATCGTGACAGGCAATTCAACATGCTTTGGCTTGGAGATCTCAATGCTCTGAAGAATAGAGCATTACCTTGATATTCTCAAATTTTGTAACCATCCTCATGTACTGCTCACGTGCTTCTGGATTGTGAACCATTGATGTTACTCTTGCCAGAGCCTTTTCAACTCCAGCAAATTTCTGTTTGCGGCTTATTCGCAGAAATCATATTCGTCTGCTTTCTCAGATTCTGCTTAACATCTCCAATTTTCTTTCCAACCGAAATCCCCGCAAACCAGTACGTTTCCGCCTCCATCGCAATATGGCCTTTTCAACAATGCCAACTGACCAAACTACCTTTTGTATTGCTTTCGAACTTGATGTCCTCTCACATGAGCCTGAAAGCAATCAGCAGTTGCTTTTCTCAGATATTGAAACTAAACTTAAGTTCATAGTTCACATGCTTACAAGGGGGAACAAGGGAAAAAGGAAAAAGGAAAATAACTCATTTGGTAAGAAGAAGTAACCACCAGACAAACATCAAAAGATAAAAGAGAACTACAATTCATGTGGAAAAAATACATTTGGTTCTAACAACTCAGACAAGCACACAGGTCAGCTAATCACAATACATCTAAATTCATATCCTCTCTCTAAAAAGTGATACTCACATTGCAAGCAATTACTCGGTGTAAAGAACAATAATTTATGGTGAAAAATGGAGCACACATGGCATGGGAAAGCACAATATTGAAGTACCTGAATTTTTACAATTCGATTGCGTATTTTCAAAAATCTTTCCTTCCCTTCCAGCCACGATACTTTTGCTGGATCTTTACAGCTGCAGAATGTAAATAATCTTCAAAGTGACCCCTTCTTTGAACCATGTTTAAAGAACCAAGGGCAGCTAGGTCAAGTGAAATTTCAGAAATATCATCACTGCTCTTTGCTAATTGTCTTTGACGGAAAGAACTTGTTCGATAGGCAGCATGAATGAGAGCCACTGCACGAGCAGATTTTCTGACAGCAGCCAGAGACCCTTTCAAGGAAAGCAGTTCGTTTTCTCCCTTACTTGACAAAGAGGCAACTTGGGCTGCAATATCAGTTTCCTTTTCAGCTGCCATAGCTGCAGTATCATGATCCATCTCATTTTGGTCAATTTTCAATGATGAAAGATGCCTACTTAAAAAAGCTTCAGCCAAGTATCCAGAGATTCCTTTGTGGCCACGACATGAAGCTAAATCAGCTGCACTTGTCCTCCAGGAAATGCCGGATTTGGATCATCAACAGCAGTTGGATCCGCATCCAATCTAATGAGTGCAATCACTGTTTCTTCTCTGGATGAGGGGAACAGCACAGCAACTTTCAGTAAACAGTCATTAAAAAATAGAAGCAACAATTTGGACATCAAGGCATTGATGATTCTTCTAGCATATAATTCACACCAAAATGTCAGGATTGGGGCAGCAGAAGTGGATAATTATCCCTTCTAAGCATTTGAATTGTACACTTGCACTCTATAAAGATATAGCACAATAGGAAATTCTTCAAAATAGGACTGCAGTCCTGAAAAGACAAATCAATGTGCACACGCACACACTTGTAAATAAATGCATCAGGCATGTATGAAGTTAACAAATATAGTTTTCCAACAGAATAAAAAGCCATCACTAGCAACAGCAAATAATACGAGAAATCAAAAGAATGATTAAAAAATTAAATAAAACCACAACAATAATGTTCTGGAACTAGGAGCTATAGATAAAGTTATAAACTGCAAGACAGTAGAACTCAGAATAGCTGTCTGACCTCCCAAAATATGATGCCCAATGAAGCGCAGTTCTACCTCGTGCATCTCTAAAATTGGGATTGCCACTGGCAGCAACTATGAGGTTCATGGCCCATTCATAACCAAGACTGGCAGCCAAGTGGATGACTCCTTGACCTTCTCCATCCAAAACATCTGATCCTTTACCTCCTTCATGAAATTTACAGGCCAGCCACTCACAAAGTCTGTCCATCAGTAAACTTTGGATCAACTTATCTCTAAAACCAATGCCATCACCTACAGCGACCATACAATTATCTTGGACCTTTCCCAAATCCCTTTTACTATCATTTCTCAAGGAAAATAAAGTAGTATTCTTATTTTGCATCTTTCACAATCCTCGATGGAGCAATTCAACGACTTCATCCCAGGGTCTAAATATAATAACTTTGATAAACGCATTTGAAAAAGAATTTCCTCCTGTTGAGCACTTTCAGCAGGCAAAGAAGCAGTTCCAAAAGGATTTTCACGATATTCAAATTCCCTAACCTCACTGCATGATAGTCTGTTACGACAGGTGACATAAAATGGAACACGCCCAGGAGCATGTTGAGGAACTTGACATCGGATGACAAAATCATTCAAAACCTCGGCAGAAACTTCAATCTCACCAAACATACAACCCCATATAGTTTCACTGGAAAACTTCTTGCTTCCCAAGAACGTACCAATGATCAGAACCTGATTAAAATCAGCACAAAGCATATTTCAGATTCCTGGTAACAAATATTTTAAAGCAATAAGAAGCTTGTAAGTGGTTTTAACTCATCAGCAACCCAAAACCCCCACAACCGTAGGGAAAGAAGGGATCAAGATCAAGTATACAAACCTTCGTGTCAACACCAGAATAAGCCCAATCCGGTGAGAAATCACGGATGCTAAATAGCTGGTCCTGGAAAGAGAAGGGCCCAGTGAATCAATGTCCAACTGCATATGGTGCGACAAACTTGAAACTTCCTTGTCTTCATTCTCAGCACTCAGGGTACTCCAATAATTGCCGGAATCTGAAGCCATCAAAGAATCATCACAATCTACACCAATTTCTTTATCCATCCATCTCCCGAAACTGTCAAGTTTCTTTAGCTCTCCTGATTCAATATTATTTGCACCTCCATCATTGGCTTTGTTCTCAACTTGGGCAGTAGAAGCAGCTACTGTTTGAGTCCCAGAGAGATTATGAGGTTGGGGAGAAATCAAATTGAAATCAAGCTCCTGCGACACCAACAAAAGCATAAAGTGTCACTTTGCGAATTTCATCACAGGAACCATTAATCAGTCTAGCATATTGCATAACGCAAACAGCAGACCTGGATTACATTTTGAGGAGTTGCTATTCTATCAGTGATCAATCCAGTTGCACTAACCACAGTATTCGGAACTGCAATACCCTCTAATGTAGCATCTGTTAGCTTATTAGTAATGAACTCAGCTCCACCAGGTTGGTCAGCAAAAAATTTCTGGCCAGGCAATCTAGATATACTTCGTTCAGAGCTGCTAATTTCAGGCAACAGAGATGATTGTGTGCCAAGATCAAATTTTGCTCCTGCAAGCCATGATCCAGGAGGATTCTTTGGTAACATATGGAATCCTAAAAAGTAGCACAAAGAAAGTCATGTGATTAAGGTCTAAAAACATATGTGAAAAAAGAATAAAAAAATATGCAATGACATAGAAACATCTTGTATGCACATAGAAACTCATAAAACTTGTAAGTTACAAAATGCAATCACGCAAATGGGGGAAAACATCGAAAAGGGATGAATTTTGAGTAACAAGAGTTATTCAGGTGGCAGATTAGCAGTGATAACTGTGACAGTGAAGCAAACAGCAGTTCTGCCAGCTCAAACACCTTTAAAGACCACTTCAATCTTACTTGCTAATAGCAGCACCAAAGAAAAAGTGAGCACACATACAGAGACTTTAAATCTTTTATTGATTATTTTGAGGGTCTTAGTGAAAAGCGACATTAAGAAACACATTGACACGCTATCAAATGTATTCAGCTACACCAAATATATATAAAAATGTATTATTCATGCAATGTACCTTACCTTCAACTCTGGGGGAAAGTAAAGAAGAAAATGTGACATAGAGCCATGAATTGATTGAGCAAGAGAAGAGGTTCCTGGACCATTCCTAGAATCCACATCCTCTAATTCTGAAGATAATGCTTTTCCATTCCTGTCAATTCTGTTTGGACTTGATGCATAAGATGTCTGAACTGTAGATGCAGGTGAGGCTGCTTGTGCAAAGGAAGTCACCGGACTGGGTTGAAGGTTTCAACCTGTGTACCTGAATCTTCTAGTAAACGTGATACACCAGACTTGTTTCCCTTCATCACAGAAAGAATAATAAAGAACAAGTATGAAAATTCTAATAGCACATGAAAGTATACATTTTAAGTTCTGGCCATTACAACAACTATTTATAATAGAATACTGAGAGACAGGGAGATAGGCACATAAATCAGCACAATGAATGCCTCTATCACTGGAGCAAAAGGATATGATTCGAGTAGATTCTTAGTTTCTAATGATTATTATTAAACTTTAACACTGATTTAAAATTTTAAAGCACATTACCATAGAATCCTGAGATAGATAGAGAGAGTGTAGATCAACAAAGTATACCTCTCTCACTTCTCTGTAGTGTACAAAAACAATATGCTCTAACTGCCTGAAAACCACGAAAAAAAAGAAGAAGCAAAATGGTGTAAGCATGCAAACGAGTGCTTATTAACAAATAATTAATTCATGGTCCATCATTTTTATAATTAGAAAATATGAAGAATAACAATATAAAAGAGTCCCAAGTCCTTGTCAACCATATGCAGAAAAATCATGTTTTTTCCACATTTATAGGGGTTGGGAGAACATATGAAAATTAAATGCACTTTAGACAAAAAGGCTGAGAAAGGTATATGACTGTCTTAACTATGGAAGAGTTAAAAAACGTGAAATTCATTTAAAACATCTCTTTGTACCCTGGTGCATGTTTCCTCCAAATGTCCATAGGAGAACAGTGTCCCGCATACTAGGCTGTCAAATACTTTCCACATGACTATTAGAAGTGGGTGTGACATTGTGAAGAGTTCCAAAAGCCACAACAACAAAACTAACAGAAACACTCACCCATCAAGCATCCAATAGCCACCGCCGCTGAAAGTTCTCATTATCCTCCCCATGGGCATAGTAACAATGGAGAACATCCACACTGCCAGCCTGCAGAAACCAATTGAGAACTGAATGGCTAAATAGCCAAAGAAATTTACTAATTCCAACCATCCACAATGAAGAGATTTAGCGGAGCATCAAATTTGAACAATAAAAAATATAACACTGTTACAGCTAAACATTTGAAATGTCGCTATATAACCCTATAGAGGACGATTCCTACTGCTGGACCTTGCATGCAGACACTCACAATGACAAGGACATCTCAAAATAATGTTCCTCTGCTCATATTTTCATGCCAATATACAATCGGCACTTTATATGAAATAACTAATGCAAAACTATAACCAACATCTGAGGCTTAGGTAAGCTAAAGTGACTCAATAAGTTAGAAGTTTCTGTAACACATATGGAATTGCGTTACCACAAATTTACAACTAACAAAAAAAAGGCGAACTTACAACTAACAAATTGAAGAGCACACCTTCAACTTTTCGTGAGCTTCTCGGACAGTTTTCCCATCTTTTTTCTTCCTCCAACGATGACCATCTTTACGAAAATATCTAAGTGCTTTTCGATCAAACAAGAACATAGACCCAGCTGAAAACAAACAGCATATGAGAACAAAAAATGAAACCCAATGCCCCAATTTCAGTAGCAAGGAAAATGATCACTTGAATCAAATAAA
>JAAWWB010002028.1:0-22718 GCA_018804465.1 Populus tomentosa | reverse complement strand
ATTTGGACCCACTCTTCTTTGTTTTTTCAATTTAATCCTCTAAAGTCAGTTTTGGAACTTTCGAGAGATTAGAAAAATTGACAAAGAAATGCATGGGTTAGATTTGCTATCTTTTCTTAAATCCCATCAAGGCATTGGGATGATTTCCCCCCATTTCTTAATGGTATAAGATAAGGGTACTTTTTAACTTTTGAAATTCTCGAGGCATCAAAGATGATTTCCCTCTATTTTTCTTTTGTCACGGAATCATATTAGCTTCTAAGTAATTTTTAAATTATTGTTTTTGAAAAACATTATTAAATTTACATTGTTTGATATTTTTTTTATTTTGATATGTTGATATTAAAATATATTTTTTATATAAAAATATTATTTTAATATATTTTTAATTAATTTTTTTTAAAAAATACTTTATACCGTATTATAAAACACAAAAACTTATAAGATTAGGGTTTTTTTGAACTAATTTTACAGATTATATCTTTTATCAAGTCTTAATTAGATTCATGCGTAACCCCCTAATAGGATAACTACTAGTCTACTATGAATACAAGTTTTCACAATAAATGATGAGCTGGTCTACAAGCATGTGTGTGATTTTTTTCCACAACATTTCTCAAGTAAGATATGGTTATCAAGCAGCCATTTGGTTGATTCTTAGAGCTGAAAACTACATATAGTTTGCAGAAATCATGGCTAGAATGAAGCTTTCCTCACTGTGAAAGAAACCACGGCAGAAAAGCAAGTAGGTGACCCACAAGGACACTTGTTTCCATGGCCATGCGCCGGACCTATAATGGCTACTTATTAGTCAATGTTAGGTCAAGTGTTCACATTTCTAACATGGTCTTAACTAAACTGGGAAAAAAATTGAGGGTGATTGATTTAGAAAACGTAAGTGAATATCTTAAGCCTCGTAGGATCTTCAACTCAAGGCAACGAACACCCTTGGCATAATGTAGTGGAATCAAGACATGAATTTGGACTAAAGAAGGATAACGATCATCCTCAAGCTCGTACAATTTGGTGAAATTGTGCCCAAATGATCAGGACTAATAACAAATCTGTTCTTGTCAGGTGATGGAGGGAGTGCAGACACTATAATTATTTGCATTGCTGTTGGCATTGGCATTTTAATATTATCACTAACTGGCTTTTCCATATGGAAGAGGAAGAGATTGCTGAGTGCATGTAATGGAAAGACACAGCAGAAAGGTAATGTAAAATTGATTCAAGAACCCAGTAAGGCGAAAAATTTGTATGAAAAGAAAGTAGTTACTGTATTATGTTCATCTATGATGAATTTGTCTTGCTATCTCTAAAACCAGGTCCTCAAGAGAGAAGCCAAGATTTATTGTTAAATGAGGTGGTTATAAATAAGAAAGACTGCTCCGGTGAAAAAAGCACAGATGAACTAGAACTGCCACTGTTTGATTTTGGTACAATAGCAGCGGCTACCGGCAATTTCTGCGACGAAAACAAACTAGGAGAAGGTGGTTTTGGTTGTGTTCACAAGGTAAATTCTTTTGTTAAGATAATGTAGGGAAAGAATTTGGAACGATTATCAGTAGCTTTAATGCAGACCAAATGCGGGACACTGACATAAAGTATGTGACAATGCCAGGGGAGGCTAGTAGAAGGCCAAGAAGTAGCAGTCAAGAGGCTGTCAAAGAAGTCTGGTCAGGGAACAGAAGAATTCAAGAATGAGGTCAGGTTAATTGCAAGGGTTCAACACAGAAATCTTGTTCGACTGCTCGGTTGCTGCATTGAGATGGATGAGAAGATTCTTATTTATGAGTTCATGGAAAACAGAAGCCTGGATTCTGTTCTATTCAGTCAGTCCCTTCTAACATCTGGTTCTCTTGCGCATGCCATTGATTAGATTTGAATTCAAGCTACTTACTTTGGTAAAAATATTGTTGCAGATAAGGCAAAAAGCTCTCTACTAAGTTGGCAGAGGCGCTTCAACATCATCTGTGGGACTGCTAGAGGACTTCTGTATTTACATCAGGATTCCAGATTTAGAATTATCCACAGGGATCTCAAAGCAAGCAACATTCTGCTTGATGGGGAATGGACTCCAAAAATATCAGACTTTGGCATGGCTAGAATATTTGGTGGAGATCAAACACAAGCAAACACCAGGAGGATAGTGGGAACATAGTAAGTACTACAACTAGATTTCTTTACTGCCTTGAGGCTGCAAACCTCACTTTCCTCTTCTTATCTAACTGTCCTATTGGTTACATGTAGTGGTTATATGTCTCCGGAATATGCAATGGATGGGCTATTCTCAGTGAAATCAGACGTTTTCAGCTTCGGAGTGTTAGTTTTGGAGATTGTATGTGGGGAAAAGAACAGGGGGTTTTATCACTCAAACAGTGAACTTAACCTTCTTGGGAATGTAAGTACACAAGTGCATTTCAGTGGCTTCACTTCTCATTGCAAATGAGAAACTTATTGATCAACAAACATTGAACTTGAAATATTGCAGGTGTGGAGGCAGTGGAAAGATGGGAATGGATTGGAAGTGTTAGATATATCAGTTGGCAGTTCATATTGCCCTAGTGAAGTTTTGAGATGTATACAAGTAGGCCTTTTATGTGTCCAAGAGCGAGCAGAAGATAGACCAACAATGGCTTCTGCGGTGTTGATGTTGAGCAGTGAAACTGCATCAATGCCCCAGCCTAAAACTCCTGGATATTGCCTTGGAAGGAGTCCTTTTGAAACTGATTCCTCTTCAAGCAAACAAGATGATGCATTCACTGTAAACCAAGTTACAGTTACAGTGCTAGATGCTAGGTAAAAGAAACTGTAGAACTCTTCTAGCATATTTGTATATTCATAGATTTTGTTATACCTCACCAGCTGTTGTGATTTACAGTTTTTGTGTTTGGTGCATCTCCTTTTGATAACTAGTGTGGGATATCCATGTTTAATTTATAGTTTATGGAAGCTATAAGAAACCTTGGATAGGTTGTTTTGTCACAAGTGCACATAAAAATTGAAACACAAACATGAAGTTATGAAATGCTGTAGTTTGCTTAACATGTAAATCAATAACACAAGAAATTCAGAAAGATTAGATCCTATATAGCATATTTGTGTGTCTCATCAGTTTTTGAATGCTACATCAAGGGCTGCAATTCGCTGTTCTTGAGTATTAACAAGTAGCCTGACTGAGAATTCAGGATGATTAGAGTGTCAACCGATGCAAGAAATTAAATCCCGTTTCTGATCGACATTACAGATTTAAGATTGCCGGCAGACACTCTTGGAATCTAGCTACAGGCCAGAAACATATTTGTAAGGCGTCCGAAAAGGAACATGTAAAAGAAATTACTGTTTATACCAGGAAACAGAAGACAAGAATCTCAACAAGTACATTCAGGATCTATTTTCCACCTCTCATTGCAGATTCTAACTTGACAGACTAATTTCCTATCCAATTTGGTAAAAACACAACGCACTCAGATGAAAAGCAATTCATCCAGAGCAAATTAGACTATAGAGTAAATGAATACTATCAACAATATCAATCAAAAAAGCCAACTTATGACCCAAGAAGAATTATCACAGCATCAGAATCATAGCCTTGTCTACAAAATCATCCTGAAAAAATCAGAAACACGGAAGATTAGAACATGAATAAGAAACATAGAGACTATTGAGTGCAACTTTGCAAGTATTATCAGTACCTGGAATCAGCCTTTTTAGGCGAATCAGCTGCACATTCTACATGATTTTGTAGTAACAGTTCCCTCCAGAGAGAAGGATCTGATATCGTTTGCCGCAGGGACACTTGAAATGAACGATGAAGCAATCCCCAGATTTCTCCACACAAACAGATTCTTCATAATCTTTCATTGAATCACTCTGCATCAAACATATTATTCACAATCTTTCATTAAATAAAATCATAACACATTCCAATTTAACAAAAATCATCGAACAGTCGAAAAGAATCGACAACTCGGTAATGAAACACAAGAATCACAAGTTCATTTTCGTGTCAGGACAAACGAAGAAATTAAGGGTAACAGTTTTACCTTTTCAGTTGCAGCAGTAGGGTTATCTTTAGGGCCTAATTTCTCAGCTTCTTCTTCAAAATCACATGGCTCAGCAAAAATGTCATCATTATCGTTTATAATTTCGTCCCACCATTGATTTATTTCCTTCATGCTATCTCTCATCTTCTTCAGCCACTGTTAATCACCATAAATTCCCCAAACCCTCGATTATAATCATCTTAAAGCCACAAAATCCTCTCTATATCCCAAGAATCCCAAAAAAAAAAAAAAATCTGAAAGGAAAATTTCCAAGAATCACATTTCCAAGAATCTTTTTATCATCATTATCAGAACTTAATTAAAAGATGCAGATTAAGACAATTACAACAGAAACTAATCAAGAATTACTACCAACCTTGAAACTGGAACTTCCATTGGAACTTGAAGACCTTGAAAGGCTCTTGTTAGGAGACAGGTCTGACAGTGATCTTCTCAACGGTGGCTTTGGAGGCAGAGACGCACTTCCCTTCTTAGAACTCCCCGGTGGCGATTGTGCGACAAAGTTGGCCACATTTGGCGGGGAATAAGGATCAGAAAGGCAGCGGCGGAGGACAGGGTCAGTACTGCAAATGGGTTGGAGAATCTTGGAGAAACCCGATACAGAATTAGGGACATTGCTGTTGTCGTTAGTAGTAGTGGTTTCATGGGGTTCAACAAACAGTTTCTTGGGTTTCTTTGTGAGTTGGTCTTGTGGGTTATGGTCAGGAGACCTGCGTTTGTTGGAAGAGGAAGCGGCAGAGCAGCCACAAGTAGTGCAAGGAGTACTGTGGTGGTGGTTGTTGGTGGAGGAGTCAAGGCGGAGAAGAGAGAAATCAATGGATTCATCTTCTAAGTTGTTGGCTGCGGGGATTTGGAATTCTTGAAGATTAAAGTCGCACATTTCTATGATCTTTCTTCGGCGTTTCGCTCTGATCTTTCTTTTTCTCTTGGAAGGCGAAGGAAAGAAATCAAGAATAGGAGGCGTAACTCTAAGTGGGGGATCATATATAGATTGAGAAGGGACATTGGAATACCAATAGTAGGATGACACGTAGCGGTTTTTTGGGTTTAGTGATGAGGTGGCAGAAGAAGATTGGTGAAGGAGGTAGTTTGTTTTCGCGCCAAGTTGATAACTGTAAAATAGTTCAGTTATGTTAGGTGGGCCTTTGTGGGATCTTTGAATTGGAATATAAGACTAGTCAATTAGAAGCATTAATTTATTTCCAATCAAATTGATAATCCTTACCGTTTAGCCGTGGATGCTTACAGAAAGTGACACTGATCATCTTCTCAGCATCAAAAACCTCAGTGGTTCTTCTGCTGGTTTTAGTTGCCTTGTACGTTTTATGGAAGAGGAAGAGACAGGGAGGTAGAAGGAGAATATGCACAAGCAGAGGAGAGAGTTTGGAAAAAAAGGTGTTCTTCTAAGGGGTTGAGAAATTATTAGAGTTGTCAGTGTTGAGCAAAAACCGTGGAAGGATTCAATCTTTAATGCGTTTGGCCTGGAAAATCTAAGCTATTTGGTTTTTACTTTGTTGATTCTGCTTTCTCACTTTTTTTTGTGTTTCATGTACTTTGATGTTGATTCCTCTTTTTGCTGCATGATCTTAGGAGGTTTTTGAATGCTGTAAGGATCTCTTGCTTTCTCAATTCACTGTGCTTCGCTGCACTCTGTTTTTCTCTGCATCTGTACTGAGTTCGAGCATAGCCAGGAACAGGTTGCCCTAGATACGGATATGCCATAGTTTCTGTTTTTTGTTTGCCATTCATGCATGCATATATAGAAGTGATTCTTTCTCTGAATATTCCCATTGTAAAGAATCTGAACGTGAAACTGCTGAAAGGAAATTAGTTCAAACAGATATAGAGTTATTATGAATCCCATTTGGCGGTTTCCTTGTACAGATGTTCAATCTTCAGTCATGTCTGCTATATATTTTGACATTAGTGCTTGCATTGTTGGAGATATAGTCAACAGTGCTGCTTAGTTGATGGATAAATTGGTTTCAAGCCGAATAATGGTTAACAGGAAATCACAATTGGTTTTCTGCTTGGGGGGAAGAGGAAAACAAGAAATTTGCAGTGTGAGCTCGTCAGAAAGATGACTCTAAAGCAAAGGGATAAATTCTTTGACACCGGATTGGTTTCCTGTTTGTCTGACAGTATTTTGTAAAGGCAATCACAATTTATCCATAAGAAGCACTGTTGACTATATCTCCAACCATGCAGGAACCGATGTCAGAGAAATAATATAAATATTTGAATTCTTAATACATATTAGATCTACTTTTTCATAATATATTTGCTGATTATTATTTTTATTACGATAAAATATAATTAATTGTTGAATCTAAATTCTTGATATGAGCCAATATATATTTAATGTTTTAAAAGTAAATGAGTAGGAAAAGGCTACAAAGCCTTTGGAGACTTAGAAGTAAGTATAAATGAATAAAGAGGTATTGTAGTAATTGAACAATGATTTGGTAAATATAAATGGGAAGATAAAAAAGAAGAAGAAAGTAGTGTTCTTGAGAGAAAACCGCGAGAGAGAAGAAGAAGAAGAGAAAAGAGAGAAATTAGAAGGGAAATAAGAAGGAGTTGAAGAAAATATGTTAAATATTTAATGTGTATAATATGTTTTTTTCAGCTTTAAATTTCTATTTTGGTTAAATGTTAGGGTTTTGGAAATTATATTTTAGGTTTATTGATGAATTAATTTGAATGTTATAAGGTTGATTGTTGTGGGTAATGGATTGTTTAGTTAATTTTAAGAAATTGTAGGTAAAGATGATGATTTTGAGTTATGATTTGTGTAAATGGTGAATTTTAAGTTATAAATCTGGAAGGAACAGTAGGTTTTCTACTGAAATTCTGGGTTTGAAGTTGAAAATGATAAAATTTTGGTTTGGTCCCTCAATTTGTAAAAATTACACTTTAGTCCCCAAACTTTGAAAAAATTATAGATCGGTCCCTGGAGCATATTCCGAGATTCTGGACAGAATAAAAGATGAATTATGTGCAGAATTTTAGTATAGTTATGAATTTTCAACACTTTCAATTTGGTCTTCTCATTTGACAAAAATTAGAATTTGACCCTAAAAATTTGAAAAAATTCCAGATGGTCCCTGAAGCATAATTAGAGATTCTTGACAGAAATGAGGATGAATTATGAACATAATTCTACTATGTCATGAATTTATGATATTTTTAGTTTGGTCCTCCAAATTGACAAAGTTACAATTTGACCCTTAAAAAAATATGATAAATTCCAGATTGGTCTTTAGTTGTAATATTAGCTTTTGCAGATTGGTTTGATGAATAATTGAGGGTTATTTAATTAATTATTATCAAGTTTTATTATGAATTATATTTCGGGAAAACCGTTTTATTTTTGGGTTTTTAGAAAAAATTACTAGTTTTATTTAAAAACGTATAGAGTTATGGAAGAGACCCTAAGTTAATTGTATTAAATAGTTTATATGTTCTTTCGAGTCGTTTTTAAATATATTTCCTTTCTATTTAGATAATTCTTATATTCTATCGGTGGGACATTAGTAGGATTTCCTATGATATTTGCTTTTGACTGCCGTTTGCTTCAAGTCAGGTGAGTGGATAATTTTTCATAGCATGAAAAATATTATAAATATTTGATTTGTTAATATAAATTGGATCATGCTTCTTGATAATATATATATATATATATATATATATATATATATATATTGATTATTGTTCTTGTTATGATAAAGTATGATCAATTGTTGAATCTGAATTCTTGATATGAACTAGTATATATTTTGAATTGACTTCTGAATTGATAGCTTCTCATTTAATTGATGTTATGAGTTGAGTCTTGAGATATAAATATGTCTGTTTGATTATGATTATAAACCTATAGTACGGTTTATGAATCAAAATGATATGTAGTTAATAGGGCGTTTATATGGTCAAGTTTAACAAAAACTAGTATTGAAATATTTTTTATTTTTAGAAAAGATGCCTTTTAGAAATTAAGTCACTCTAATCCATTTTTTGCAAAAAGAATAGCTGAAAATTATTTTAGTTGATTTTAACCTGGTGGGATGTCAGAGCTACTCTTCGGAAAGGAAAAATAATTGCGCATTAGCTTGAACAAATTGTTGAAAAAGAACTTGTTTAATCACTCTCCCCTTTTCATTCCAAATATATATCATCTTCTTCCTTCATGCTCAATCTATAATTCTCAAAGCATGGTTATAAAATTTGATAATGAAAATTTTGAACCAATAAATCAAGAAAAGCATCACTGGAATGGGAAAAAGCCCTTCGAAATTATTATGTGCATTGCTCAAGGAATCCTATATCTTCATCAGGACTCTAGGTTAAGAATTATCCATAGGGACTTGAAAAAGAGCTATATTCTTCTTGATAAAGAGATGGATGCTAGAATTTCAGATTTTGGGACTGCAAGGATCTTTGGGGAACCAAAACGGTTGCAAATACAAACAGATTTGTCACTTGTCAGCACATAGCAAGCACAAGACATCAATGTTTTATGGTGCTATGCAATATTTTGTTGCCAAACTTAAGTTCCTTAACGATCACCATTTTCGCTATGATGAGAAGTCATAACGATCCGATTCTTAGTTTTCTTGCTGGAGGAACAAGTTCTTCAGTAAACCAGGTGACCTGCAGTCTTGTGGATGCTCGATAAGCTCAATACCTCTTCTAATGAAGTTTTATGGAACAAGTTCTACGCAGAATTTGTTTTGCCAAATCGATATGGAGATCTTTAATTTTGAAATGGAAAAGGTTGCTGTGAAAAGTTTTAAGAATTTCTCCAAGAGTTTTATAGCAACCTAGGAGATTGAAATTTAAATGGGGTTGCTTAGAATATTGCAGTCAGATAATCAGCAGGATCAGCTTGAATTCAAGGACAGAGGAGAAAATGCATTAGGTGATCGCAGGACTCGGATGTTTCCAGCGAAGAACATATTTGGGAGAAAAACTAGACTAAAAACGTCATGCTCACTTGACAAGATTTTGATGGTTGGATTGTTTTCATAGAAACAAATTCTTGGTATAAGAATATCATCCTCGTTTGAAATCCTAGACTCTCCAATAACTGAGTTAATCTTCTCTTACGAATCAGATGCAGGACAATGAAAAAACTTTTGCAATAATCGTCTAAAGCATCGATATTTCAGAGATTTTGTGCATGGTTTAATGTTTTGATTTTACCTTGAGGTAGCCAATAGCCATCCTTAACTTCGATGTCTGAATGCTGGACATGCTTGTAGACCTTTCAATAGCTGAAAATCTATTTTCATACAAGACAAGCACAAAGTCTATGACATTTTCTTTTACCACAAATAGAAAATTCCAGTTATGTGACTTCAATGTCAGATTCTTGGGACAAAAATCTATTCAGTCACCAATCATAAGAAAAAAGTATGATATTTTAATACCAATGT
The DNA here is from genome assembly GCA_018804465.1 of Populus tomentosa. Taxonomy (NCBI): domain Eukaryota; kingdom Viridiplantae; phylum Streptophyta; class Magnoliopsida; order Malpighiales; family Salicaceae; genus Populus; species Populus tomentosa. The sequence continues at coordinate 13,213 of JAAWWB010002028.1, read as the reverse complement.
CAAACTAGGAAAACAAGAAGAGTATTTAACACAATTGAGTTGAATGAGACATTGCCAGTCCAAATATGAAAGTTTTGTATCTTGAGGCCTGAAGTACAGTCAAACAAGCACGATACAAATCATATAATATGGGAAGATCTTCAAGAGCATTAGCATATATTCAGAAACACATAGTGTTCTTTGACTGTCATTATAAAACTAAGTGGAATAATTCATCAGAAACACTCTCTCTGGAATTGCATAGGGCATTGCTGATAGTCAAATCTCCTACTCTTAATTATCTGCCGCCATACCTATTTTTTTTAGGCTAACTAGGGAGAAAACGCAGCTAGTTTGAACACTTGAGGTAAAACATATTGTCTATGACTTGGCCAATACGACTTGAACTTGTCAAAGTCTTCCCACTCGTACAACAACATTTTCAACTTCCCTGACTTCGCTTTCATCTCTTATTTTGTGCTTAGGAGCTTATTATCATCAGGGTTGTTGAGTACTGAGAAACCCCAATACCAATATCAAGAAAGTTTGTGTGGAAACCATGATTCTTCCGAAGGAGTTTTTTATTACACTCTTTCATTTCTTTCTTATCCAGTTTTGCACTTCCCTGGATACTATTAGTGTGAACCAATCTGTTAAAGATGGAGATGTTATAGTTTCCAGTGGGGAGTCCTTCGCGCTTGGATTCTTCCGTCCTGGCAAATCCAACTACCGATATCTTGGAATTTGGTACAACAAAATTTCGGAGAAAAATGTTGTGTGGGTAGCAAACAGAGATAGTCCTATCAATGATTCCTCTGGAGTCCTCTCAATCACCAATGAAGGTAAACTTGTTCTTCATAGCCAAAACCAAGACAATCCCCTATGGTTCACGAATGTTACGGTTTCCTCAAAAAACCAAGGAAATTCTACGGCTCAGTTATTAGATTCTGGAAACCTCGTTTTGCTTGATAGCACAGGGGCCATGATATGGCAAAGCTTTGATTATCCTTCACATACTATGCTGCCAGACTTAAAACTTGGCTTAGACCGCAGGACTGGTCTGAACCGGTTCCTGACAGCCTGGAAATCTCCTGATGACCCTGGTACTGGTAGTTGGTCATTTCGGCTCAATCCTAATGGGTCTCCGCAGTTGTTCTTGTACGAGGGTCAGATTCCAAGGTGGAGGTCCGGTCACTGGAATGGACTTAGATGGACTGGTGTACCCATATTGCAGGTTCGCATTAACTTCAACATCAGCTTTGTGAATAATGATGATGAGTTAACCATAACGTGGGGTGTTCGCAACAGATCAATCTTCTCACGATTAGTTGTAGACGAGCCTGGATCAGTCCAACGGTTCACATGGCATGAACAAATTGCTAAATGGGATGTATTTTGGTCTGCACCTACTGACCGGTGTGACAATTATGGACGATGTGGAGCTTATGGTAAGTGTGATCCTTATGATGCTTATAACTTTGAGTGTACGTGCCTCCCTGGCTACCAGCCCAAAGCAATTAGTGATTGGTACCTCAGAGATGGGTCAGGTGGATGCATCGAGAAGAATCTCACAGGAATGTGCAACAATGGTGAAGGGTTCGTCAAGGTGGAAAACGTGAAGGTACCAGATCCTTCAACTGCCCGTGTGGATAACAATTTGGATCTGAAAGCTTGCATGGAGCAATGCTTGAGGAATTGTTCCTGCACAGCCTACGCAAGTTCAGTTGTGACAAGTAAGAGTGGGTGCTTCTCATGGTATGGCAATTTGCTTGATACAAGAGTGTTCGCTGAGGGAGGACAGGATTTATATGTCCGTGTGGATGCGTTGGAGTTAGGTACCTTCAAATCTTATTGTCATTATCTATCTTTGCTGCATTTTTCAACAACAGCTTAATCTTCAATACGTCTTAGATAGAGGATTTTCAGAACAAAAAATATAGACATCTGAAATAAAAATTACGGGTACAAGTACAACGGAAGTACCAGGGACATTTCTAATATGGCTAAACCCTCCCCTGCACTCACCTACTATCTTTCTGCAATATGCACCCTTACTGATAATCCTGATGATTTGGTATCGAGCTAATGTGGATTTCTTTCTTTCTCCAGCTCAATATGACAAGAAGTCTAGAGGTTTTCTTGCAAAAAAAGGGATGTTAGCCGGCTTGGTACTCTCTATAGCTGCTGCGGTTTTCTTTGTCATTATGTTCTTATTCTGGTTGATAAAAAGGAAGAAGACGGGTAAGAGATTATTTTTTCAACTTTGTTACCAATATAAGTGGCACCAAATTAGTTGAACTCAAGAATTCCAACTTTAAGTCTATGCATATAGGAGATGATAGTCTGCAAAATGCAGTGTGTAATCAACATTAGCACTTGTTAGTACTCTTAAAAGATGATTATTGAGTTCTTTTCTTTTGTTAATAGTCGAAATTTTATTAAAAGGAAAAGGCTACAAAGATAGTAGCCTAACTTACATCAGAAGAACAAGCAGAGGAAAGGGAAGCACAAAAACTGTTGCATGAAACAGGGGATAGCAACAAAAAGAGAACAGACAAATCAAAAGAAACCAGCTCCTCCCAACTAAACATTCTCTATATTAAGCTCGAAAGAGTTGGAGTCAAGCCTCAGCCATAAAGCAATACTTTGGCGCACCATGGAGAAACAGATTTGAAGGTTAGGGGCAGCGTCATTAAAAATAACATCATTTCGATGAAGCCAAAGATTCCAAATAACGCATGAGAAAAGAAGTTGCCATGAGAGATTTTGTTGCTTGCCTTTAACCATAGAAGACCATTGGTAGCACATATCATCAACAGATTTTGGAAAAACACTGCAAAAGCCCTGATTAGAAAGCAGTTTCATCCATATATTCCAAGAGAAGTGGCAGTGAATGAAGAGGTGACTTGAAGATTCCAAGCTTTTATTGCAGAAAGCACATCTTGACTCCTGAAAGGAGAGGTAGTCGCGTTGAAATAGGAAATCTCTTGTGGTTACTTTATCTTGGACAAGGAGCCAAAGGAAAAGCTGCACTTTTGGTGGGGTTAGTTTTATCCAAACAGAAGATTGGAATGGTTTGGCTCCACCATAGAGTAACTGGTCCATCATTTTGGAGCAAGATTTTACACTGAAGAGGCCATCGTTGTTGAGGGTCCAGATTTTCTTATCCATCTTGTGGCAGGACATTGGCTTGGATTCCAGCAAGGATGATAAAAGTGATAGTTGTTCTTGTTCAAAATGAAAAAGAGGTCTGCGCCATTGTATGGACCAGAGCCAGATTCCATTGCTCCATCATCCATGTCAGCCACCAAAGCAGATTTAGAGGAAGACAAAAGATATAGCCTTGGGAAGGCTGTTTTGAGAGGGTCGTCACCAATCCAGTTGTCTAGCCAAAAGGATGTTAAATTGCCATTCCCCACCATGAATTTGCAATGATTCGTGAAGACTTGGTGAACATCGGTTTGAACAATGGACATAATATCCTTCCATATCTTGGATGGTTGGTTGTAGAAAATTGGGATCCCATTCTCATAAGATGGATTGTACATTGAAGAGATAATCATTTTCCATAAGCTTGTACCTGGGGAAGAGAGTCTCCAAATCCATTTTAGAAGCAGGGCTCTGTTTTTCGATATAAGGGAGCCTACACCGAGGCCTCCTTGTTTCTTATCGCGCATCACTATTCTCCATTGGATCTTGCAGAAAGATCTTTGCTTGGTACATCCACACCACAAGAAACGTCTTTGGATGGATGAAAGAAGCCTGCCTACCCCTTTTGGCATCTTGAATACAAACATAAAATATATAGGCAGTGAATTAAGGACACTTTTAATGAGACATAGACGACCAACCATGCTTAGTAGTCTCCCCTTCCATATATGAAGCCTTTTACGAAACTTCTCTATCACTGGCTTCCATGTAGAGATACGAGATGGATTGGCTCCTAATGGCATGCCAAGATATTTGCTTGGGAGGGAGTCTGATCTGCAGAAAATAGATGTAGCCAAGCGCAAGCACAAGTGATCATCGACATTGATACCAATAATGGAGCTTTTATGGAAGTTTATATGAAGGCCCGAAGACAGAGCAAACCATCTTAAAATTCTTTTGACTTGAACTAACTGATCAATATCTGCCGGGATGAATATTAATGTGTCATCTGCATATTGAAGATGGCTGACGAAAATTCCTGATGCAAATTGCAGCCCTTTGATAATATTCCTACTAGATGCCCTTTGAAAGAGAACATAGAGGCCCTCAGCAGCTATGTCAAACAGAAAAGGGGAAATTGGATCTCCTTGACGCAGCCCTCGCCGAATAGAGAATTCTTTTGAAGGAGATCCATTGATGAGAACCGAGAGTTTTGATGAAGAAAGACATTCATAAATCATGGTTCTCCATTTTCTGCCAAACCCCATATAACCCATGATATCATCTAGGTAATCCCAGGAGACTGAGTCGAAAGCTTTATGAAAATCAATCTTGAAAATCAAACCTGCCGCTTTTCGCTTTTTTAGATCAATCACCAGCTCATTTGCAATCATAAAGCCATCTATAATGTTACGGTCTGCTATAAACGCTGATTGGTTAATGCTAATGATATCTTGCATAATAGCTTTCAGTCTAGATGCAAGGATTTTAGCAATGATCTTATAAATACCATGAATCATGCTGATGGGCCGAAAATCTTTAAACTCAATGGGTTCGACTGTCTTGGAGAGGAGAGTTATGTAGGTTGTATTGATTCCTTTGGGAAGCCTTCCTGTTCTGAAGAAGCTTAAGACTATATCAAGAATGTCTTGAGCAATAAAATCCCATGCTAATCTGTAGAATTTGAAGTTGAAACCATCTGGTCCAGGACATTTTGACCCATCACAACCCCATACACCGCGCTTCACTTCTTCCATTGTGATTTCTTGCTCCAACCATTCAGAGGATTCTTTAGAGAGACATTTGAAACCCAAAGGATTTAACTGCGGCTTTTTACCAGAGGGGGAGTCATACAGCTCAGAGAAATAATCCACAGCAGCCTGCTTAATTCCCTGCTGAGAGTCAAAAGTGTTGCCATTATGGTGGATTTTAAGTATTGATGATTTAACCTTCCTGAAATTGGCAATCATGTGAAAAAACTTGTTATTTCTGTCACCCAATTTGCACCACATCTGTCTTGATTTCTGCCTCCAAATAGATTCAATGTGATTGTTGCGAACCCAGCAGTCTTTCAACAAAAAGTCTAAATGCTCCTGCTCTTGGTCGGTTAAACCTTCTTCTTCACATTTTTCCTCTAGTATGTTGATAGCTGAAAGGGTTTGTTGAAGGCCAACTTCTTGATTTCCAAATACAAGCTTATTCCATTGCCTCAATTTGACTGCAATATGATTAAGCTTTTTGAGAAATTTAAAGCGGCCAGGGTGAAGGGAGCATGCATCATTCCAGAAGCTTTCAATAATGTGCTTGAAGCATGCATCCATGGTCTTGCAAGAAGCTACATAGAATTAGAGGGCAATGATCTGAGAACTCTCTTGGAAGTCATCGAAGAGATAAACTGGGGAAGTGAAGATGGTAGGTTGAGCTTGCGAACATTCGATCTAGTTTGCTCTTGGACCTTCCTCTGAACTAGGTAAAATAACCTTCTGCTAAAGGGTATTCAGTGAGCTCACAAGACTGCAGGAATCTGCTAAAAGAATTTGAGCCTGCACGATGACAAATTCCACTGTTTCTGTCTTTCTGAGAGAGCGCTGCATTAAAATCTCCTGCTATTATCCATGGAACTTCAAAAGCATGCTTCAGAAGAATGAGATCCTCCCAAAGTTTTTGTCTATCCTGATAGTTACAAGGAGCATAGATGCCAATAACAAAGCAATGAAAATCACTGTGAACATGTTTACCATATAAACCGATCCAACCATGACCATATTCAATATTAGAGACTTCAAAGTTAGTGTTTTTCCACATAGCAAGCATACCTCCTTTTAATCCTTGAGCATCATTACTAAACCAACTCACATGATTTTCATTCCAAATACGAGATACAAAACCAATGGAACAATTAGCTAGCTTAGTTTCCAGCATGAAACATATATCAATCTTATATTCTGCTATTAATTTCGTGATTCTTCTTCGTTTCCTCATCATGCCCAAGCCATAGGAATTCCAAGAAAGAATATTCATGACAGAATTAAAAGGCCTATCTGCAGGGATGAAAACTTACTATTCATTGTTGTTTCTGCCAATCTTCCTTCTCCTTTTCTAGCTGTCTTATGATAAGACTAGAAAATTGTTCCAAGAGAGCTGAATTACCAAGACCTAAAGCTTCTCCCAAATGGATCATTTTGTTGACTTCATTGTGGGACGACTCCGCTGCATATTCTTTCAGGTTACGGGTATTATTCACCCTGATGTAAGAGTCTATAGAAGATATGCTTGCTGAAGAGTGCAAGGAGAGGAGACTCCCAGTAGAGGATATTTTCTTTAGTCTTGGTTGTTTGGCTGTTGGGGTCTGTTGTTGGTTAGATGTAAGAGGCAGGCTTTGGATTTTGAAGTGGGATTCTAAAGAATCATCACTGCTAACAGGGGTATAAGGTTGTGGCGAGAAGGAGGCTCTTTTGAAAGCCATGCTTGGATGCTTTAGTGGGCTTGCTGAATTCACATCGTATAAGACAAGGCCCCGCTCTGGTTGGAGTTGATTTTGGGAAAGCTTGTTGGTAGAGAAATAGTGGTGGGGAGTTCTAGGAGCCACTATTTCTGGAAAGAGATCTTCAACAACGATATGTAGCCGTTCTGTGTTGTCAATGGCATTTATTGTGGCCGCAAAGCTATGATCGTAGACCTCATATGTCCCATGTCGGTTGTGCTTCCTTACCTCCATCGTGTGTCCCTTGTCATCAGATCCACAATTCTTATCAGCGATACCTAGCCTGCAAATGTTGTCATCTCCTGCCAAGTCAAAAGCCAGATCAGTGTACACTTCATCATCTGAGTCACTGTCAGCACTATCTCCCTGAAGTAATGTGGTTTGAAATTCTGCCATCGAGTATGAAATTCCTTTTGCCTCTGGATATCTTAAAAGGTCAATCTCATCCAGCTGTATGTGTACTAACTTGGAGTTTAGCATGAGAGCTATAGAGTCGTGGATCTCCGGCAAGTGAGTACCTATAAGGATTTTCATACTGTGAAGTTCAGAGATTTTTAGGCTGGTTTTGTCAAAACCTATCACCCGTCCATGGTTCATGAGAAGGTTTGAGATACATCTCAAACTCCAGCCAGAGATAGGCAAATGAGAGATAGAGATCCATGCTAGACGACTCTCTGTCACATCTTCTTCCGTCCACGGGTGAACTTCATCAAAGTAGAGCCTCCAGCATTCCATACCTTTCTGCATGGCTATTGCATAGATTTCTCACCATCAAAGCTTATGATTGCCTGTGATCCCCCCAGGAAACGGAAAGCAGAAAAGCAAATGCCTAGCTAAATTAATCCATGTCTGATTTGTGCATAATCTACTCCCTGAGATATCTTGCCTATAAGACTATTTCTTAACCATAGAATTTTCTCATCTGTAGTGTTGAAAGAAATGAAGTTATGAGGACGTGGTGTGGCATTATCAGACGCTTGATGCACTTGACTCCCTGATCTTACTGCCTCAAGATAGCTTCGGTTGTCTCTTACACGGATGGGGGCCTTGGCTTTGTTGTTGAGCTTGGGTATTTGTTTCCCTGTTCCCATTATTTTTTGTTTCGTCACTTCATCTTTTCTTCTGTGCTTAGCCACATTAACTCTCAGCTTATAGGAATCAAACCATATGTCATTTAAGCATTCTAGCAGAGTTTTGTCTGACAGATTCGAGAGGATGGTGACGAAGCCAAAATGCTTTCCTGCTTGATTTGTTTTTCGAGAAACAAACAGCTTAATAACTTTCCCCTGTTTTCTGAAACAGTTTTTAAGCTTATGGTAATCGACCCAACTTGGGAAGTTTTCAAAGTAACATTGTAGTTGAAAATCACGGTAGTTTGTTGAAGTCTGAGTGTTTAAGGTGATGGATGGTAGCTGAGGCTGGGGGTAATATGGCTTGTATGGAAGGTCAAGTTCTTTTTTGTGTTTGTGAGAAGGAATTGAGTTTGTCTGGAACGGTGGCTGGGTTTTTTGAGAGAGAGCTTTCCCCTCCATGGCTGGGTTGAAAAGTTCTCTTTGTTGTTACTGTTATTGTATAGGTTCTTACCTCTTGAAGTCTGCTTGATAAACCTATCAGCAGAAGATGCTGAACCGATCCCAAATCACAGCTTCAATCCCCACCCCAACCAATCTCCTCTTTCCCGTAGTCTTCCATCCTCAATTGGGAAAGGATCCAAATCAACAGCCGGTCCGGGAGATTGTTTGTGCGATGATTTCTTCTTAATTGAGTTTCGATTATTGTCTTTTTTTCACAGATCTGCGTTTTTTTTCTTCTCCTCCTTTAGATTGGCTTCTTTCGAGTCTGTCACTGTTTGTTGCCCGAGAGTTCATCCTTGTAGCACATCTGGTTGTTGGGCATCGCCAGTGCTGATGGCGGCTGGATCTCGGTCCAGATCTGCTACACAAGTTCGAGTCTTTCTTTCTCTTTCAGATTTATCTCATTTTGGTTCTGTAGGGGCTGCCGTGTGTTGGCCACTGCTGGAGGAAGCTTCAGAGCTAAAGGAGATGAAGAGATCGGGGAAGATGGGTGTTGATGTGGCGGTAGACCCCTGCTTCTGGAGAAAGGAAATCGATGGTGATGCTGACCTCCTCTGCTGTCTGTGTTCTCTGCTCCACCGTTCGGTTTCTCTTCAGTGCTAAAGGAGATGAAGAGATCGGGGAAGATGGGTGTTGATGTGGTGGTAAACCCCTGCTTCTGGAGAAAGGAGATCGATGGTGATGCTGACCTCCTCTGCTGTCTGTGTTCTCTGCTCCACCGTTCGGTTTCTCTTCAGTGCTAAAGGAGATGAAGAGATCGGGGAAGATGGGTTGATCAGCCAAGAAAGGACAATAGTATTATTACGGGTCCATTGTAAAAGATTATTGAGTTCTTTCAACGATAAACACAGCTAAGGGCAGACAACTCAAATTTCCCTTCAATATCCCTACAAGCCTCAATGGCTCTCTAAGTGGAAAGGAAGTTGGTGGAAGTAGAACAAGTGAATACGTACCAGTCTTCGACATAGATATCATATTAGAAGCCACAGAGAGTCGAATTTCTCCAACAAGCTTGGATATGGTGGTTTTGGCTGAGTTTACAAGGTACCTTTCCTTGGACATGAAATTATTTCAGAATTCTATGTACTTGTATCAAATGTTAACATGCATTAAATAACATTTTAATGTTGCATGATTAGACCATGATGCTGGAAAATCGCAGAGGCTGGTGCCAAAGAAATTCTAACCAGGGAAAGATGATGGAAATGGATGGAATTATGGATAGATGATGGAAATGGAAAGGTGGAGATGGATAGATGTAGGACAGATGATGTTCAATCCTTTAGAGATACAGAAATCACCACTCTAAAGTGAATGAACAAAGATTAAACTCACAATTGTCAATAATACAGTCACGCCCCAAAAAGATTAGAGTTTAGGATAGCTCACCACTCCGTGAATTGATTTTAAAAGTATACTGGTCCATTTAGCTACTATTTAAATAGTTCTCTTTACAGTTTAGCTGTAATTTTAGAGTCTTTCTCTACGGTTTAGGATTATATTTTTTAAAGTTTAAGAAACCTTAACTTTCTATCTTTGCTACACACTAAATCAGTAGGTTTGGCTGAAAAGATAAAAGGTACAGGTTTTTCACGTTGCAGGCCCCTCTATATAGCTTATGTTGCTGTTTTTATTGATAATAAGGCTGATGACATTTAAGAGAGTTGGAGGGAAGATTGTCAAGGCTTCATTGAATGTTTATTGACAAAAACAGGGGCGGCATTGCATGCTGTTAAATATCGTAGAAAGATCACGGTTCTGTTGACAGCATGCACACTTGTCAGTAAAACAACCATGACTCTTGCTAGAAAGCTCCGAATCTTTCACTGTTTGATGTGTTTTAAACTAGACACGTATATGTTTCTAGGGATACATGGCTTGCTCAGTATTTCTATAAGACCCAAATTTTTGGGCCAAACTCAAGCCCAAGCCCAAGTCAGCTCAAACCTAACCTAAATTAACCTAGGTATATAAGGAAAAGTTGCAAGAGAATTATTCTTCTCTCTTCTAAGTCTTGTGGCCGTCGTGACCCTCTGTTCATGCAAACCAAGAATTTCAGTTTTTGATATTGAGTTTTGAGTTTAAGAAAAGTGGAAGTAGCAAGTAAATGATTCTCTCTCATGTTACTTTTAATTATGATTTTTTATGGAAGGGGGGAGAGAGGAGAGAGAGAGCGAGATTAGGGTTTATAAGGCTAAAAGTTTATATTGTTAAGATTGATTTATGATTATTAAGAGTTTACTGTTAGGTGATTCATTAGTATGTGTTGAAAATAAGGATTTATGAGTTGATTTATTTAAATTAATTTTTATGGGTTAGAACTTCAATTTTACCTTGCTGTAAAATCTGGACAGAATCGTCTTGAGGGTTGAAGATGACCAAATTTTGTTTTGGTCCTTGATTTATGAGAATTATAGTTTAGTCCCTATACTTTGGGAAAATTATAATTTGACCCCTAATGTTTTTTGAGATTATGACAGTGTTATTATGAGATTAAGGATGATGAATCTCAGTTTGATAATTGATTTGGAATATTTTCAGTTTGGTCCCTTAATTTTGGGAATTTACATTTTAGTCCCTGAACTTTATGAAAATTTCAATTCGGTCCCTGGTACGTTCTAGACAGAATTTAGGATGGTTTACGGGTGAAAATTCAGTATTGTTATGTATTTCCAGACCGGTACTCCAATTTTGGTAAAATTATGTTTTGGTCCTTGTTTTGGAAAATTGTTGTTTTAGTCCATAAACTTAGGAAACTAAACCTGGTTTTACTTTATGCATTGGGATCTTTTGTTTGATTTTTTTTTAGTATATTTCATATATTGTTGGAGGTTCTCCTAACAATCCTCAATAAGATTTTTGGGTCTTTCATCTGACATTCTTTTTAGTTCTATATTTTTCGGGTGAGTGAAATAATATTTAATATGCATATAATATAAATAAATATGTATATTGATTACACAATGAGTACAACTAGTTAATTTCTTGAATATTTATATATTTTGCTTTATCTTTCAAGTACTCATTTATTCTTGAATTTGCAATCGCAATCTGTCGAACTAAGTTCTATTTGATATGATATACGTTTCTTGATAATTTTGTAAATATCTATTATGCCTTGATACAGGACTTGTTAGTAACCTCCATGCTACGGAAAGTATTTAGCCTATGTGCACATAGTATTCTGTATACCTAGCTGGTGAGAGAGGCATCAGCCTGTGGCGACTGATCATCCCACAGTGGTCACCTTCGGGTGTCATCTGATCTCTTACATGTATTCCACTACGTTATAATAATATGTGTAGTATGTATATGTATATCAAGATAAATCATCTTGCAAACTATTAATATCTAAAATGTATATTAAATATTATTCTTCATCCTTCACTGAATTTGTTGAACTCACCCCTCATTCTTAATATTATTTCAGGTTCTTAGTTCTGATAGCAGTTGGACTTGTGAGTGTTTTCCGCTTCTTTAATTTTGGTCGTATGCCTTGCTGTTTTGCGAGGCTTCCTTTTAGTTTTTGATTCAATATCTTAGACGCTCCACTATTACCTTGTTTTAATTAAGTTTGGATTTTTGACAATGTAATGAGTATTATGGATTATTGTTTTTGTTTTAATTACTAATGAGGAGTTTTAAACTATCTTTTGGTTTTATCAGTTTTGAATAATATAATATTTCTAAAGATTATAAAATGCTGCGTATTTTTTAATAAATTGTTCTTTTGATATGTTTGTTCTGAGGCTTAGCATGGGTGAGGTGTCCTTTCGATACCGCTCCTACATTGCCGGTCATGGACCCGGGATTCGGGTCGTGACAATTTCTCTTTGTGTTGATGCAGTTATACGTTTGAATTTGAAACTGAAATCTGGCCCTGCCGCGAGCATTTTTGGCTTTGTTGATTTCTTTGGGTTAAGATCAGGCTCTTTTAGGCTTTGTTCAAAATCATCTAGTCCAAATTTATTAGTGGTTGTAAATATTGGATTTACTAGGAATTCTCCCCTCATCAGACCAACTTTGGCAGAATGTGATTAGCTTAAGTTGTGTATTAACTTGTGAGTTAAACATGGAATGCAATTTCAGGGAAAGCTAGGCAATGGACAGGAAATTGCAGTTAAGAGATTATCTAAAACTTCAGGGCAAGGGATGAAGGAGTTTATGAATGAAGTAAGGTTGATATCTAAACTCCAGCACAGAAATCTTGTCAAGCTTTTGGTTTGTGCATTCATGAAGAGGAAAAGATGGATATATATATATGAATATTTACCAAACAAAAGCTTGGATTTTTTCGTCTTTGGTATGGCTCTCTTCATCCATTTTTGTGTCTGTGTTCAAAGGGAAGAGTCCCCTGATATGCAACTTCACTTTGGTCAAATTAAAACAAATGATTTCGGGGCAAAGCTTTAATGTTTAAGTGCAGACGAGACAAAAAGGGTGCTATTGGATTGGAGAAAGCGGTTTGAAATTGTTCCGGGATTGCTCGAGGGGTTTTATACCTTCATCAAGATTCAAGACTAAAAATTATCCACAGGGATCTCAAAGCCAGAAATATTCTACTAGATGCTGCAATGAACCCAAAAATTTAGATTTCGGTATGGCAAGAATGTTATGGAAGACCAAGTCCAAGGAAAAAATCACTCGTGTGGTCGGAACATAGTAAGTCACTGATTCTTTCCTCTCTCCAGTGATCCATCATGATCAAATACCAACAAGCTTCATCTTTTATGATTGTAGCGGCTACATGTCACCTGAGTACGCAATTCACGGACAGTATTCGATAAAGTCAGATGTCTTCAGCTATGGTGTCTTAACACTGGAGATCATAAGTGGCAGGAAAAATAGCGGCTACGGTGAGAAAGAACCCTGGCTGAATCTTATCGGACATGTAAGTGGATCGATAAATTCTTGATAATATCTTAGGTGATTAGATTCTTTTCTCGATTATCTTCTTACTTGTTTCAGGTATGGGACTTATGGAGAGAAGAAAAGGCATTAGACATAGTTGATCCAATGCTGGAAC
>JAAWWB010002029.1:0-22706 GCA_018804465.1 Populus tomentosa | reverse complement strand
AAGAAAGTCTGAAGTAGAACAAGTAGCAGAAGCATACATGCTCAAGAGGGATCACTCGAGATTCAAAGGCAACTGAATTTCGGCAACCGGGGCATCATAGTCGGAATGCCGTGAAACTCACCTAGTCAAAGTGTTTAGCCTTTTGGGGAAGAAAGTCTGAAGTAGAACAAGTAGCAGAAGCATACATGCTCAAGAGGGATCACCCGAAATTCAAAGGCAACTGAATTTTAGCAACCGGGGCATCGATGTCGGAATGCCGCGAAACTCACCGAGTCAAAGCGTTTCCCGCTAGCGGAAGAAAGTCTGAAGTAGAACAAGTAGCAGAAGCATACATGCTCAAGAGGGATCACTCGAGATTCAAAGGCAACTGAATTTCGGCAACCGGGGCATCATAGTCGGAATGCCGTGAAACTCACCTAGTCAAAGTGTTTAGCCTTTTGGGGAAGAAAGTCTGAAGTAGAACAAGTAGCAGAAGCATACATGCTCAAGAGGGATCACCCGAAATTCAATGGCAACTGAATTTGAGCAACCGGGGCATCGATGTCGGAATGCCGCGAAACTCACCGAGTCAAAGCGTTTCCCGCTAGCGGAAGAAAGTCTGATGTAGAACAAGTAGCAGAAGCATACATGCTCAAGAGGGATCACCCGAAATTCAAAGGCAACTGAATTTCGGCAACCGGGGCATCGAAGACGGAATGCCGCGAAACTCACCCAGTCAAAGCGTTTCGCAGTTTGGGGAAGAAAGTCTAATGTAGAACAAGTAGCAGAAGCATACATGCTCAAGAGGGATCACTAGAGATTCAAAGGCAACTGAATTTCGGCAACTGGTGCATCGATGTTGGAATGCCGCGAAACTCCCCAAGTCAGAGCTTTTCGCCGCTAGCGGAAGAAAGTCTGATGTAGAACAAGTAGAAGAAGCAGACATGCTCAAGAGGGATCACCCGAAATTCAAAGGCAACTGAATTTCCGCAACCGGGGCATCGATGTCGGAATGCCGCGAAACTCACTGAGTCAAAGCGTTTCGCCGTTTGGGTAAGAAAGTCTGATGTAGAACAAGTAGAAGAAGCATACATGCTCAAGAGGGATCACCCGAAATTCAAAGGCAACTGAATTTGAGCAACCGGGGCATCGATGTCGGAATGCCGCGAAACTCACCGAGTCAAAGCGTTTCACGCTAGCGGAAGAAAGTCTGAAGTAGAACAAGTAGCAAAAGCATACATGCTCAAGAGGGATCACCCGAAATTCTAAGGCAACTGAATTTCGGAAACCGGGGCATCGAAGTCAGAATGCCGCGAAACTCACCGAGTCAAAGTGTTTTGCCGCTAGCGGAAGAAAGTATGATGTAGGACAAGTAGCAGATGCATACATGCTCAAGAGGGATCACCCGAAATTCAAAGGCAACTGAATTTCGGCAACCGGGGCATCGATGTCGGAATGCCGTGAAACTCACCGAGTCAAAGCGTTTCGCTGTTTGGGGAAGAAAGTCTGAAGTAGAACAAGTAGCAGAAGCATACACGCTCAAGAGGGATCACACGAAATTCAAAGGCAACTGAATTTCAGCAACCGGGGCATCGATGTCGGAATGCCGCGAAACTCACCGAGACAAAGCGTTTCGCCTTTTGGGGAAGAAAGTCTGAAGTAGAACAAGTAGCAGAAGCATACATGCTCAAGAGGGATCACCCGAAATTCAAAGGCAACTGAATTTCGGCAACCGGGGCATCGATGTCGGAATGCCGCGAAACTCACCGAGTCAAAGCGTTTCCCGCTAGCGGAAGAAAGTCTGATGTAGAACAAGTAGCAGAAGCATACATGCTCAAGAGGGATCACCCGAAATTCAAAGGCATCTGAATTTCAGCAACCGGGGCATCGATGTCGGAATGCCGCGAAACTCACCAAGACAAAACGTTTCGCCTTTTGGGGAAGAAAGTCTAAAGTAGAACAAGTAGCAGAAGCATACATGCTCTAGAGGGATCACTCGAGATTCAAAGGCAACTGAATTTCGGCAACCGGGGCATCGTAGTCGGAATGCCGCGAAACTCACCGAGTCAAAGCGTTTCGCCTTTTGGGGAAGAAAGTCTGAAGTAGAACAAGTAGCAGAAGCATACATGCTCAAGAGGGATCACCCGAAATTCAAAGGCAACTGAATTTTAGCAACCGGGGCATCGATGTCGGAATGCCGCGAAACTCACCGAGTCAAAGCGTTTCCCGCTAGCGGAAGAAAGTCTGAAGTAGAACAAGTAGCAGAAGCATACATGCTCAAGAGGGATCACTCGAGATTCAAAGGCAACTGAATTTCGGCAACCGGGGCATCATAGTCGGAATGCCGTGAAACTCACCTAGTCAAAGTGTTTAGCCTTTTGGGGAAGAAAGTCTGAAGTAGAACAAGTAGCAGAAGCATACATGCTCAAGAGGGATCACCCGAAATTCAATGGCAACTGAATTTTAGCAACCGGGGCATCGATGTCGGAATGCCGCGAAACTCACCGAGTCAAAGCGTTTCCCGCTAGCGGAAGAAAGTCTGATGTAGAACAAGTAGCAGAAGCATACATGCTCAAGAGGGATCAACCGAAATTCAAAGGCAACTGAATTTCGGCAACCGGGGCATCAAAGACGGAATGCCGCGAAACTCACCCAGTCAAAGCGTTTGGCCGTTTGGGGAAGAAAGTCTAATGTAGAACAAGTAGCAGAAGCATACATGCTCAAGAGGGATCACTAGAGATTCAAAGGCAACTAAATTTCGGCAACTGGTGCATCGATGTTGGAATGCCGTGAAACTCCCCAAGTCAGAGCTTTTCGCCGCTAGCGGAAGAAAGTCTGATGTAGAACAAGTAGAAGAAGCACACATGCTCAAGAGGGATCACCCGAAATTCAAAGGCAACTGAATTTGAGCAACCGGGGCATCGATGTTGGAATGCCGCGAAACTCACCGAGTCAAAGCGTTTCACGCTAGCGGAAGAAAGTCTGAAGTAGAACAAGTAGCAGAAGCATACATGCTCAAGAGGGATCACCCGAAATTCAAAGGCAACTGAATTTCGGCAACCGGGGCATCGAAGTCGGAATGCCGCGAAACTCACCGAGTCAAAGCGTTTTGCCGCTAGCGGAAGAAAGTATGATGTAGGACAAGTAGCAGAAGCATACATGCTCAAGAGGGATCACCCGAAATTCAAAGGCAACTGAATTTCGGCAACCGGGGCATCGATGTCGGAATGCCGTGAAACTCACCGAGTCAAAGCGTTTCGCCGTTTGGGGAAGAAAGTCTGAAGTAGAACAAGTAGCAGAAGCATACACGCTCAAGAGGGATCACACGAAATTCAAAGGCAACTGAATTTTAGCAACCGGGGCATCGATGTCGGAATGTCGCGAACTCACCGAGACAAAGCGTTTCGCCTTTTGGGGAAGAAAGTCTGAAGTAGAACAAGTAGAAGAAGCATACATGCTCAAGAGGGATCACCCGAAATTCAAAGGCAACTGAATTTCGGCAACCGGGGCATCGATGTCGGAATACCGCGAAACTCACCGAGTCAAAGCGTTTCCCGCTAGCGGAAGAAAGTCTGATGTAGAACAAGTAGCAGAAGCATACATGCTCAAGAGGGATCACCCGAAATTCAAAGGCATCTGAATTTCAGCAACCGGCGCATCGATGTCGGAATGCCGCGAAACTCACCAAGACAAATCGTTTCGCCTTTTGGGGAAGAAAGTCTAAAGTAGAACAAGTAGCAGAAGCATACATG
Source organism: Populus tomentosa (assembly GCA_018804465.1). Classification (NCBI taxonomy): domain Eukaryota; kingdom Viridiplantae; phylum Streptophyta; class Magnoliopsida; order Malpighiales; family Salicaceae; genus Populus; species Populus tomentosa. The sequence continues at coordinate 18,975 of JAAWWB010002029.1, read as the reverse complement.
CTCAAGAGGGATCACTCGAGATTCAAAGGCAACTGAATTTCGGCAACCGGGGCATCATAGTCGGAATGCCGCGAAACTCACCGAGTCAAAGTGTTTCGCCTTTTGGGGAAGAAAGTCTGAAGTAGAACAAGTAGCAAAAGCATACACGCTCAAGAGGGATCACCCGAAATTCAAAGGCAACTGAATTTCGGCAACCGGGGCATCGTAGTCGGAATGCCACGAAACTCACGGAGTCAAAGCGTTTCGCCTTTTGGGGAAGAAAGTCTGAAGTAGAACAAGTAGCAGAAGCATACATGCTCAAGAGGGATCACCCGAAATTCAAAGGCAACTGAATTTTAGCAACCGGGGCATCGATGTCGGAATGCCGTGAAACTCACCGAGTCAAAGCGTTTCCCGCTAGCGGAAGAAAGTCTGAAGTAGAACAAGTAGCAGAAGCATACATGCTCAAGAGGGATCACCAGAAATTCAAAGGCATCTGAATTTCAGCAACCGGGGCATCGATGTCGGAATGCCGCGAAATTCACCGAGACAAAGCGTTTCGCCTTTTGGGGAAGAAAGTCTGAAGTAGAACAAGTAGCAGAAGCATACATGCTCAATAGGGATCACCCGAAATTCAAAGGAAACTGAATTTCGGCAACCGGGGCATCGATGTCGGAATGCCGCGAAACTCACCGAGTCAAAGCGTTTCCCGCTAGCGGAAGAAAGTCTGAAGTAGAAGAAGTAACAGAAGTGTCGCACCCCAAAAAAAATCCTAGTCAGGCACGCGGCATCGACTGGCGATTTTTCTCGTTGTTGAGTTGCGTTTGCTTTGAATTCGTTCGTGGGAGTCGCCACCTAGTAATTTATTGAGGGCTACTAGGAAACCTGATGTACTGGTCTTGTCAGAGATCATGGGTAAGGGACTGGTTGTGGTTAGGGAAGGTATTAGCACCCCTAACACACCCTACCTGAGATAAGCTGCTTCGTGTTCTGATGTGATTTGAAAATTTAAAATATTAATTAAATTCTTAGGCTTGAATAAATCAGTTATTAAATCCCCGAATATATGTAGAAACTTGTCCTCATATTTTCATGGAAAATACAACTTGATTTTATTTGTCCTTGAGATATTTAACCATATTTAAATTAACAAATAATTCTTTTTGTCCTTTTTTAATTTTTATAATTCAATAACATATAATAAAAAATACAACCACACACATTCATATTTCACTATTTTATTTTTTTTGTTTCTTTTCTTTTCTTTTTCTTTTCTTGTCTTTTCTTTCCATAATACAAATACAAATACAAATTCAAAACTAAATAAGAAATTACATCAAACAAAAATTACATTAAAATTACAATAACAGCCCTAAAACAATATGGAATTCACAGGAACACCTTTTGCACCACTGAAACAGTGCTGGGAGCATTTTCAGGGCAACTGAACGCTGGTGGCGCGTCTTCCCACGCGCCACCGTCACTGGCGGCGCGTGGGTTCACGCGCCGCCATGAAATCTGGGCAGCGTGAGGGGCTGTAATGGCTACCTCTCCTCTTCCTTTCTCTCGCCGGCGGTGACCTGCAATAACAGAAAATGCACAACACAGTCGATTTTAGTTTTTTAGATCTGTTCAAGTTCTCTTCAGATCTGTCCCGTGCGGGTCTTTTGAATCTGCCTCGCTGCAGATCGGTCATCTCCTTCCTCTCCTCCGTTTCAGGTGGCCAGCAGTGAAGAGGGAAACGACTGAGAAGGGGGCGTTGCCGCTGGGACTGTTCGGCCGCTGCTGTGGTCGTCGCTGGGTTCTTCAGTTGCGGGGAGATCGGGTGCTGCTGTGGAGGAGCTGCTTCTGTTGGAGGATGGCGTTGATGGTCCGGAGGAGGAGGTGACGCTGCTGAGAGGGGGGAGGGTCTGGTGCTGGTCGGCCGAAGAAGGGCTGCTGCTAACCGGTTGAAGGAGAAACGGCTGAGAGGAGAGGATTTGTGGGAATCGGGAAGGTCCCTCTGATTTTCAAATGAAAATAGAGGCGTGGCCGAGAGAGGGGTGAGGGAGACAGTGAGGGCTAAAAAAAAACGTGAGAGAACTGATGGAGGGGGCTGAGCTTGGTTGTTTCAGTGGGGAAGAAGGAGAAAATCTCAAAGGAGCTGGGGATCGTGGGTCTCTGCCCACTGCTCTCGGGACCCGACGAAAATGGCTTCCCCCCCTTCCACTTGCAAATCTGGGAATCAGAAGAAATATGGGTTTTTTTTTTCATTATGAGGAGGGCCAACATGTCGGCGGGAAACAAGGAAAAGAAGACCATGGGTGGGGGCTAAGTAATTAATTTTTAGCCGAAAGAGAGGGATTAAATAATAGCATTGGGCCAGGGGCAACGGCTAATTTCGGGTGAAGAGAAAAAAATTCTTAGGTTGCCCCTCCTTCCAAAATTCAAAATTCCCTTAGGCAAAAATATTGTTTCGGCCTCAAAATTGGTCCCTTAATTTTCTTTTTTCTTTTTTTTTTGTAAAATTTGATTTTTCTTGTTTTTTTGTATTTTTTGAAAACGAGCAATATCGACGTCGACTCGATGAGGAAAATCAATGATTTAAAAAACGACGCGTGAAAAGTCGAACGCGTTTGAAAATCCTTTGAAAAATTAAATTCTTTTTAGACGACGTTGAAAATGCTAAAATGACGAGAAAATATTAAAAACATATTTTTTGGATTTTCATTGTTTTTCTCTATTTTTGGATTTTTTAAAAATATATCAAAAACATGGGTCAAAAATTGGGTAGCAACAGATGCCCCCTCTTTACAATGCTTACGAAGCAAAACTCCTCAAAATTTTGCATAGTAAGCTTTGTAAAGAAAACAAAAGGAAAATGATTTCATTATCTTGAGCGACCTGCCCACACACTCACACTGATCTGTTTTCACGGGCGACCTGCCCACGCATACTCACTCTGGTCTATCTTCACGGGCGACCTGCCCACACATACTCACTCTGGTCTATTTTCACGGGCGACCGACCCACACTCTCCCAATGGTCTATTTTCACGGGCGACCTGCCCACACATTGGGTTTACCTGAGATCCCATCTGGCGACCTCATTCAACTGGGATGAAAATATTGTGTAACTCGGTTAACCTGAAATCCCATCTGGCGATTCCCTTTAACCAAAGCTACATGAGATCCCATCTGGCGACCTCATTCAACTGGAACTAAACTGTGTAACTCGGTTAACCTGAAATCCCATCTGGCGATTCCCTTTAACCAAAGCTACATGAGATCCCATCTGGCGACCTCATTTAATCAAAACAAAAGAATGTGTAAAAAATGGTCTCATTGTACGGGTGACTAACCCTAGAAAAAAAGCTGGTCTCATTGTACGGGTGACGAACCCTAGAAAAAAGCTGGTCTCATTGTACGGGTGACGAACCCTAGAAAAAAGCTGGTCTCATTGTACGGGTGACGAACCCTAGTGCTGCTGGTCTCATTGTACGGGTGACGAACCCTGGTGCTGGTCTCATTGTACGGGTGACGAACCCTAGTGCTGCTGGTCTCATTGTACGGGTGACGAACCCTAGTGCTGGTCTCATTGTACGGGTGACGAACCCTAGACAAGTGCTGGTCTCATTGTACGGGTGACGAACCCTAGAAAAATGGTGGTCTCATTGTACGGGTGACGAACCCTAGAAAGATGCTGGTCTCATTGTACGGGTGACGAACCCTAAAAAAAATGCTGGTCTCATTGTACGGGTGACGAACCCTAGAAAAATGCTGTGAAGTGCGGTCTCATTGTAATGGGTGACCTACCCACGTGGAAAAAATATGAAGTGTGGTCTCATTGTAATGGGTGACCTACCCAAATAGAAAGAATATGAAATGCGGTCTCATTGTAATGGGTGACCTACCCAGATGGAAAAAATGTGATATGACAAGTGTGAAAAATAGGACTTACCTGGCGAAGTCCTGAGGGGATGACAGAAGAAGGGCTGGAAAACTTGGTGCTTCCTGATAAGTCCCGATCATAGGATTTGAAAACTCGGTGTTTCCTGACTGCAAGGGTTGAAAACTCGAGGCTTCCCGATTGCAAGGTTGATCTTTCCATTTCTTTGGGATTTTCCTAATGGTAGGGTTCATCCCATCATCCTTTTATTCCATGATCAAAAACCGATTCTTTATTATCATCACCACCATGCTTCTTTCTTTTTCCACCATCTTGCTGGACCTCCTTAAGGATTTTCCTGTAACAATTCAAAAATATGTGCAAATTTTTTTTTTTTTTTAGATTAGATGACATGCATGCATCCTTACCTGTTTTGAAATATAGGTCCCCCCCTCTTTGATGCTCCATCGTCATAGGGTGCCTTTGTTTGCATTCCAAAGCTTTCCTTGCTCTTCCGATGCATTGGCTCATTCATGTGCTAGCCATCCACTCAGCTGTAAATGTAGTGCCCAACCCGGGCTGTCTTCGACAATTACTGCTTGCATCGTTCATCAAGCTTGACCCTGCCCCCAAGTGTGGTACTGCTTGATTCATCATGAAGGATTTTCTCTCCTGGCTTCTTCTGAGAATTATCCTCTGATTGATTGTGTGCATCATGCCAATACCCAATCAAGATTGTTAATCAGTCATGAACTTGACTCTAGTTGAAACAGTACTCTTCAAGTACATGTTATCATCAGCCTTCTTGGAAATCATCCAGTCGTCCAGACATGCATCTCATAACTTGCAGTAAAAAGGCTATGGTTGTATGCTCAGTGCTCTTCTCATAGACTCCTTTCAACTCTTCTAATCAGATTATGAACAGAAATCCCTCGGCCTCATCAATGATGCTGCTTTTATCACCCATGCTCATGCGGTGAAGCGCTCATCTGGCTTCAAAACAAATTATCCCACAGTCAGTCTTCGAGGTGGGTGCCTTCTTGACATTCATTCAATGTAGTTGTGTGATAACATCTGTCAACAACCATGTTTCAAAGAATGATAATATGAGATTGTCCTTTAAGTGCAGCATTGTTCCACAGTCAGTCTTGGTGGTATGCATTTTTCGCCATTCAATTGCTTTCATTCATGTATCCTCATCGATCGCTAGCCATGTTTCAAAAGATGATGATAAGAAAGTGTCATTCAGGTACATCTTTGTTTCTCCATTGCTGACAGGGTTCCCTAGAGCATGGGCTATTTTGGAACGACATTGCCCCCAGTATGATCTGAATGTGCTCGTTCATTGATTATCTGTCTTTGGACATCATTGTCTTCAGTTCACTGATTCATCATTTAATCATCTTTCATTGCCTCATAGCTGATCTGAGCACTGCTTGTTTTTCCTTTTCAAGGTCTACTGTATTGCCCCCAGCTGCTCAACTTTTCAAGTAGTGTCGAGGATTTCAATGTCATTTCTATCAACGATTTTGCATACTCAATCAATGTTCTTCTGTGTTTGATAATCTTCCTTGTTCTGGAATGAACTCTCATACTTCAAAGATCTTGTCTATTCAAAGTCTAGTTTGTTGAAATGAAATCAGAGATGTCCTTTTTGAAAATCTTTTAAAAATCAAGCTTTTTGATCAAAGACCCAACACACGTTATTCGAAATACACAGTCCTTTGATTGTCTTGTATTTTGAAAACAGAAATTGACCCAATATAGGATTAAAAATGGCTTTTTCGATGGTTCTTTGTATCAATTTGAATCCTTGATATTGGGTATATCATTTGATAGTCTATGATGAGGTGACCTTTGCATGAATTTCAAAAAACAAAAATGCTCAAGTCAAAACTCAGGCTTTATCAAGAAAGGTTGTTTCTCTTCTTATAACTTGTTTTATCAGCATGCATAATAACCAATAGCTTAATTCATGAAGTCACGACCCTTATGGAAAAGCTCTTCAAGTTTTGAGAGCGCCATTTATCGGTTCAAATTGCTTGCTTGATTAAAAAGGACTTTTAAAAGCACGTAATGCAGGCTATGGTTCATGGCTATGAAAGAAAAGGAATCTCAAAGGCTCAAAAGGTGTTTGAGGGTTTCAAAGACCTAGGATCAAACATCAATTATTCATCAACTCTCTTTCTCTTGTTGTCTTTGTAGAGGAAACGACATATAACCTTGTTAACCTCAAAGATCAGACTTCTCTTAACATAAGTCATAATGCAAATCCACCTTTCCTTGATGAATAACCAACCTTAATCATCTGATAACATCAGAGGCTTTATAATGGACACCGAAAGTCACGTTTATAACTTAGTCTTTTTCTGGTATTGACTTTTGTTGTGCCTTTCCTTGATTGAAATTTCTTTTGCTCTTCATAGACTTGATAAGCGTTCTCCTTCCTTTACCTTTGACTTGTATTTAAGTGAAGGCAATTTCAACTTCCCCTTTTTTTTTCGTTCTCTTTTTTTTCATAGCCTTCCTCAAAACTTTCTTATATGCCCCAGTCTATGTGTCTTCTTCTAGCTCTCTTTCAATCATTGGACTTTTGTTTTAAGCCTTCCTCTTTATCCATTAATCATATCAATGTCTCCAACATATCTCTCATCTGCCCCTAGTATGGGGTGTGATCCTAGTCAGGGTTTTCATGAAAAGAATATTCTATTCAGCTCAAAATGGGACTACAAGGGATATAACCTTTAGAAAGTGAAGGGATATCAAAGATGGCCTTTTCTCATTTCAAGCAAGGTCAGTTAGAACTGATAAATTTTGACCTCATCCAATGAATGATTTGGACTTGTAAGAGTCATGATTCACGAGTCCATAACTATTGAATCCACTATATGTCATTATGCATACTGCTAAAACTTAGCTATATGATGTGTGGTTCGGTTTCAAAAGGTATGAGTTCAAAATTGTTTGGTCACCTCATGTCATTTTCAAGCATCGAGTCATTTCTGTAATCAAAACACTTTTAATCTTCCGGATTGATTAACCTTTATCGCATGTTGGAGTTTGATCAAAATATTTTGTCAGAATAAAATGTTAAACATCTGTTGATTTCAAAACAACAAAAAAGACAAAAGCAAGGCATGTCTCGTTGAAGGATGAGATATGATCCCAAAACAAAATGCATAATTCCAAAACAATATGATTGATTGTTCATCACCATTCTTGAATCAGCTTTTCTGGCAATATCTGCGTTTTGCCAAGCACTTTCGATCAACATGTCATTCTGAAAATGTTCGGGGGACAATATAGCCAATGACACCCTTCTTCACCGACTCCACTTGTCTCTTGCTCACCAACTTTCAGACTCAATTCTTGCAATTCTTGAAACTGTTCCCTTGAAATGGTTGAGGACCCCACCATGACATCACATCTCTTATCTGGATTATACAAACTAGAAATTGGTGGTTGCATGGGATTTGTCGGAGTCAAGAAAAATTCTGGAATCTAGCAGATGCTGGTTGACAAACTTAAACGGCAGAGAAATGTCCCATCTTAGCAAAGACATTTGAGCAATTGATGCTACCGTGAGACCTGGCTATACCCCATAATTAAAGGTTCACACCGTCGAAGTCATCTCTTGATTCACCTCTCATCATTGTTCTGGAATCCATGGCAGATCCTTCAATCTTTCCTCTTTTCATAGCTTGTTCAATTCTTCGGCAAATCCTCACAGCATCCTTCAATCTTCCAATGTTGTTGTGGTTGGTTGCGGATTGTTAGAAAACTTTCCAACAGCTTGGTAACCTTGGCAGCGCCCAGAAACTTGTATTATCGCCACTACCGACGTGTGGAATCACTCATTGTCACTATTGGAAGAGCACCTGATGAATCTGAATCTCCATTATTTCTTCTTCGATTTCTCTCGAACGGTGCAGCAAACAAACACCTATAGAGGAAGTCCTGCTCTGTTGAAGTTTCAGTATTCTTCATGTTTTTCAGTCTAGGCATGTCTCCTCTCTACTTTTGCGTTTTAGTATTGACACTGTTTAGAGGAAAATCATAGATGATCTGAGACTACTGTATTCCTTCTTGGATTTCCCACTTGCGGATCCACAAACAGATTCCTGCCGAGATAGCTCTGCTACGTTGAAGTTTGAAGTCTGCTCATATTTTCCAGACCAGGTCTGGCTCTTCAACCTACTAAGATGTCTTCGTGCTAAAACTGATGAGAGAAATATTTGTAGCATATGCAACTTATAAATCCCCTCTTGCATTCCCAATTTGCAGAGCCATAAATGGATTTTTGTAGAGAGAGCTCTGCCACGTAGAAGTTCAGTGTCTAATCATGGTTTTTCAGACCAACATCTTGTGCTGCTGAAATGGAATTGATCTCATAATTGGGATAGCTTCAAAGAAGACTAATGCACCATGTACAAGAGGCTAGTAGTCATTTGGTTCTATTAGATGATGTGGAGGTAATGAACCAGAGTTGTCATTAGTTGATGACTGAAGGCGTTGTTGTTTGTTCATGACTGAAAATGAGAGATGTAGCTTCAATTGGATGTGAACAAGCAGTGTTCCTATAGAAGACTATGCAGACATTCTCTTTCCATTTGATGCTCAACACTTGTTCGAGCAGATCTGAGTCTAGCTACTTCACCTTCGATGCTCTCAACCTTAATCTGATAATGAGCCTCTATCTGACACATTTCTTCACTTTCATCATCTTTCTTCAATCACGTGCAGCACAGCTTGTGCGGGGACCTACCTTTCAACCCGGTTCATGCATGATAAATGTATGAACATGTAATCTATATGATGAACTCGCCCTTCGAGGGGTGACAATATAATCGTAACTCTTGTATGATGGAACAAGAATCGTGATTTTGCCCAGATGCAAACAACGATAGCACATACAACTTAAGTACAAGTTCTATTTATTTTACGTGAGACAGGGTAGGTTTGCTACTTGGTCTCTAAAAGGGTCTCTTGTTGTCCCAGTGATTGCCCTCGTAAAGGCAATATAGGGGCCCATCAGGTAATTGGTTGGCACGTGTCCAACTATTACCAGTCTAAGCACTCAACAAAGAGTTGGGGTTTACACAAACTTCAACCTTGACTCAAGTCGTAAGGTAAGCTGCTAGTCCCCCACCTAACCTAAAGCTTGTGTGTGCTTTCAAAAATTAAAACTTGTGATGCATGAAAGAATTATATACAATGCATGAATAAAACACAAATAAAATAAAACAAAGTACAAAAAAACTTAAACACATCAAAACACAAAGCTTAGTCCGATAAAGTTGAAAACAATACCTTCCCCAGTGGAGTCGCCATTCTGTCGCACCCCAAAAAAAATCCTAGTCAGGCGCGCGGCATCGACTGGCGATTTTTCTCGTTGTTGAGTTGCGTTTGCTTTGAATTCGTTCGTGGGAGTCGCCACCTAGTAATTTATTGAGGGCTACTAGGAAACCTGATGTACTGGTCTTGTCAGAGATCATGGGTAAGGGACTGGTTGTGGTTAGGGAAGGTATTAGCACCCCTAACACACCCTACCTGAGATAAGCTGCTTCGTGTTCTGATGTGATTTGAAAATTTAAAATATTAATTAAATTCTTAGGCTTGAATAAATCAGTTATTAAATCCCCGAATATATGTAGAAACTTGTCCTCATATTTTCATGGAAAATACAACTTGATTTTATTTGTCCTTGAGATATTTAACCATATTTAAATTAACAAATAATTCTTTTTGTCCTTTTTTAATTTTTATAATTCAATAACATATAATAAAAAATACAACCACACACATTCATATTTCACTATTTTATTTTTTTTGTTTCTTTTCTTTTCTTTTTCTTTTCTTGTCTTTTCTTTCCATAATACAAATACAAATACAAATTCAAAACTAAATAAGAAATTACATCAAACAAAAATTACATTAAAATTACAATAACAGCCCTAAAACAATATGGAATTCACAGGAACACCTTTTGCACCACTGAAACAGTGCTGGGAGCATTTTCAGGGCAACTGAACGCTGGTGGCGCGTCTTCCCACGCGCCACCGTCACTGGCGGCGCGTGGGTTCACGCGCCGCCATGAAATCTGGGCAGCGTGAGGGGCTGTAATGGCTACCTCTCCTCTTCCTTTCTCTCGCCGGCGGTGACCTGCAATAACAGAAAATGCACAACACAGTCGATTTTAGTTTTTTAGATCTGTTCAAGTTCTCTTCAGATCTGTCCCGTGCGGGTCTTTTGAATCTGCCTCGCTGCAGATCGGTCATCTCCTTCCTCTCCTCCGTTTCAGGTGGCCAGCAGTGAAGAGGGAAACGACTGAGAAGGGGGCGTTGCCGCTGGGACTGTTCGGCCGCTGCTGTGGTCGTCGCTGGGTTCTTCAGTTGCGGGGAGATCGGGTGCTGCTGTGGAGGAGCTGCTGCTGTTGGAGGATGGCGTTGATGGTCCGGAGGAGGAGGTGACGCTGCTGAGAGGGGGGAGGGTCTGGTGCTGGTCGGCCGAAGAAGGGCTGCTGCTAACCGGTTGAAGGAGAAACGGCTGAGAGGAGAGGATTTGTGGGAATCGGGAAGATCCCTCTGATTTTCAAATGAAAATAGAGGCATGGCCGAGAGAGGGGTGAGGGAGACAGTGAGGGCTAAAAAAAAACGTGAGAGAACTGATGGAGGGGGCTGAGCTTGGTTGTTTCAGTGGGGAAGAAGGAGAAAATCTCAAAGGAGCTGGGGATCGTGGGTCTCTGCCCACTGCTCTCGGGACCCGACGAAAATGGCTTCCCCCCCTTCCACTTGCAAAGCTGGGAATCAGAACAAAATATGGGTTTTTTTTTTCATTATGAGGAGGGCCAACATGTCGGCGGGAAACAAGGAAAAGAAGACCATGGGTGGGGGCTAAGTAATTAATTTTTAGCCGAAAGAGAGGGATTAAATAATAGCATTGGGCCAGGGGCAACGGCTAATTTCGGGTGAAGAGAAAAAAATTCTTAGGTTGCCCCTCCTTCCAAAATTCAAAATTCCCTTAGGCAAAAATATTGTTTCGGCCTCAAAATTGGTCCCTTAATTTTCTTTTTTCTTTTTTTTTTGTAAAATTTGATTTTTCTTGTTTTTTTGTATTTTTTGAAAACGAGCAATATCGACGTCGACTCGATGAGGAAAATCAATGATTTAAAAAACGACGCGTGAAAAGTCGAACGCGTTTGAAAATCCTTTGAAAAATTAAATTCTTTTTAGACGACGTTGAAAATGCTAAAATGACGAGAAAATATTAAAAACATATTTTTTGGATTTTCATTGTTTTTCTCTATTTTTGGATTTTTTAAAAATATATCAAAAACATGGGTCAAAAATTGGGTAGCAACAAGAAGCATACATGCTCAAGAGGGATCACCCGAAATTCAAAGGCAACTGAATTTCGTCAACCGGGGCATCGAAGTCGGAATGCCGCGAAACTCACCGAGTCAAAGCGTTTTGCCGCTAGCGGAAGAAAGTATGATGTAGGACAAGTAGCAGAAGCATACATGCTCAAGAGGGATCACCCGAAATTCAAAGGCAACTGAATTTCGGCAACCGGGGCATCGATGTCGGAATGCCGCGAAACTCACCGAGTCAAAGCGTTTCACCGTTTGGGGAAGAAAGTCTGAAGTAGAACAAGTAGCAGAAGCATACACGCTCAAGAGGGATCACCCGAAATTCAAAGGCAACTGAATTTCGGCAACCAGGGCATCGTAGTCGGAATGCCGCGAAACTCACGGAGTCAAAGCGTTTCGCCTTTTGGGGAAGAAAGTCTGAAGTAGAACAAGTAGCAGAAGCATACATGCTCAAGAGGGATCACCCGAAATTCAAAGGCAACTGAATTTCAGCAACCGGGGCATCGATGTCGGAATGCCGCGAAACTCACCGAGTCAAAGCGTTTCCCGCTAGCAGAAGAAAGTCTGATGTAGAACAAGTAGCAGAAGCATACATGCTCAAGAGGGATCACCCGAAATTCAAAGGCAACTGAATTTCAGCAACCGGGGCATCGATGTCGGAATGCCGCGAAACTCACCGAGTCAAAGCGTTTCACCGTTTGGGGAAGAAAGTCTAAAGTAGAACAAGTAGCAGAAGCATACATGCTCAAGAGGGATCACCCGAAATTCAAAGGCAACTGAATTTCGGCAACCGGGGCATCGTAGTCGTAATGCCGTGAAACTCACCGAGTCAAAGCATTTCGCTGTTTAAGGAAGGAAGTGTGATGTAGAACAAGTAGCAGAAGCATACATGCTCAAGAGGGATCACCCGAAATTCAAAGGCAACTGAATTTTAGCAACCGGGGCATCGATGTCGGAATGCCGCGAAACTCACCGAGTCAAAGCGTTTCCCGCTAGCGGAAGAAAGTCTGAAGTAGAACAAGTAGCAGAAGCATACATGCTCAAGAGGGATCACCCGAAATTCAAAGGCATCTGAATTTCAGCAACCGGGGCATCGATGTCGGAATGCCACGAAATTCACCGAGACAAAGCGTTTCGCCTTTTGGGGAAGAAAGTCTGAAGTAGAACAAGTTGCAGAAGCATACATGCTGAATAGGGATCACCCGAAATTCAAAGGCAACTGAATTTCGGCAACCGGGGCATCGATGTCGGAATGCCGCGAAACTCACCGAGTCAAAGCGTTTCCCGCTAGGGGAAGAAAGTCTGATGTAGATGATTAGTACTTAAAAGTGCATGTTTATTAAGGTTTTATATCATCATTTTGCACTTGAAGTATCAATAACTCCTTAACTAAAGCATGTTTTATAATAACAAGTTTGATATTATAAGATACCTTAATTTATGGTAAATGCTCATTTTAAATGCAGGACTATCACATAAATAAAAGGATTGATTGATGAGTTTAAGCATTGAAAGTTAAAGGACAAAGAGATGGCCAAACTTAGAAAAGAGATGTCGGTGCAGTCCAAACCGGAACATTGCTCGGTAATTGGATCATATCTGGAGCTCTAGATTTCGGATTTAGGTCCACTTTATATGGATGGAAAGGTAAGACAAAAGCCTACAACTTTCATGGGAGCCCAAGATTTGAAAAGGTCGTTTTGAAGTCCAAATTGAAGGAACAACGAAGAAGTCCGAAGCTGTCCTGCAGCCCAAACACTATTTAGTGTTCAGCCCATATCTTGAGTTCTAGAAGTCCAAATGACCTATCTTTTTTTTGTTGGAAAGCTGAGACAATTTCCTAGAACATTCTTGAGGATTCTGGGCAAATTATGATGTTAGCAATGACGTCTTGATCAGACAAGAAGATAAGGATTGTTATCTAGTCAAGATGTGGCCACCCACTCATCAATTAGTCAACAAATCAATAGTTCCAAATTTTGGCCTATAAAAGGAGGCACTTACCATGTATTGAGGCATCTTGGTTTCCAGATCAAGATCATGCTCTTGCTTTCTCTCTTTGTATTGCTTATGTTTTGCTTTCATTAATATCAAGTTTATGCACTTCATTTCCTTTCCTTTACTTAGTTAACTTCTTTCTCATTTATGTTCTTATCTTGTTCATTTATGTTTCTTTCTTTTATTATGTCTAGCTAAGTTAATTATGTCAAGGTGAAAAGGGTACACTAATGGTGTAAGAACAAGTATAATATAAACTTAACATGGACCTTAACGTTGGATACTAACATGTTTTATATTTGTTATCTTGTTCACTTTAATACTTTGCTTGTTAAATGGTTAATCTAGATTTATGTTGTGTAACACTTGGTACAACAAATACTTGGCACTTTCATAGCCCATACTGTATGGTTTAACCGACACCTGAGCTATGAAAGGAACTTGATTTGTTGTTAACATAAGTTATAATCATGAATGCCTGCCAACATTTACAAGTATTAGCTTTATTCGAATAAGATAATTAATGTAATCATGTTAACAATTTATAATCTGATTGGAACCTCCTTTATGTGTGGTTTCCAATTGAGTAATAAGAGTTTATATTATACTTGTTTGAAGTACCATTAGTGGATCCTCTAACCTTGACATTTGTTTTTATCATTGTTTAATCCTTACGTTAATCTTTTATCTCAAAGTTCTCATTAATTTCTTCATCTTCTGTTATTATTATTATTATTATCATTGTTATTATTATTATTATTATTTACATTCTGTTTATATTATATAATATATATCTTTGATCTTTTCATAAAGTCAGTATATAGGCTGGAAACCTGTGACCCGATCTTTAGATCATTCTCAGGTATAACAACGCCACGTACTGAGTATTATTATTGTTGTTGTTGTTGTTGTTGTTGTTTTGTTATTTATAATTTATACAATTAACCTCTCTGTGGTTCGACCCCGGTCTTGCCGGGTTATTTATTACTTCGACACTCCTGCACTTGGGAAAAGACATCAAGCTTTTGGTCGTGTCAGTAGAACAAGTAGCAGAAGCATACATGCTCAAGAGGGATCACCCGAAATTCAAAGGCAACTGAATTTCAGCAACCGGGGCATCGATGTCGAAATGCCGCGAAACTCACCGAGTCAAAGCGTTTCACCGTTTGGGGAAGAAAGTCTAAAGTAGAACAAGTAGCAGAAGCATACATGCTCAAGAGGGATCACCCGAGATTCAAAGGCAAGTGAATTTCGGCAACTGGGGCATCGATGTTGGAATGCCGCGAAACTCCCCAAGTCAAAGCATTTCGCCGCTAGCGGAAGAAAGTCTGATGTAGAACAAGTAGAAGAAGCATACATGCTCAAGAGGGATCACCCGAAATTCAAAGGCAACTGAATTTCGGCAACCGGGGCATCGAAGTCGGAATGCCGCGAAACTCACTGAGTCAAAGCGTTTCGCCGTTTGGGTAAGAAAGTCTGATGTAGAACAAGTAGAAGAAGCATACATGCTCAAGAGGGATCACCCGAAATTCAAAGGCAACTGAATTTCAGCAACCGGGGCATCGAAGTCGGAATGCCGCGAAACTCACCGAGTCAAAGCGTTTTGCCGCTAGCGGAAGAAAGTCTGATGTAGGACAAGTAGCAGAAGCATACATGCTCAAGAGGGATCACCCGAAATTCAAAGGCAACTGAATTTCGGCAACCGGGGCATCGATGTCGGAATACCGTGAAACTCACCGAGTCAAAGCGTTTCGCTGTTTGGGGAAGAAAGTCTGAAGTAGAACAAGTACCAGAAGCATACACGCTCAAGAGGGATCACCCGAAATTCAAAGGCAACTGAATTTCGGCAACCGCGGCATCGTAGTCGGAATGCCGCAAAACTCACGGAGTCAAAGCGTTTCGCCTTTTAGGGAAGAAAGTCTAAAGTAGAACAAGTAGCAGAAGCATACATGCTCAAGAGGGATCACCAGAAATTCAAAGGCAACTGAATTTCGGCAACCGGGGCATCGAAGTCGGAATGCCGCGAAACTCACCGAGTCAAAGTGTTTCCCGCTAGCGGAAGAAAGTCTGAAGTAGAACAAGTAGCAGAAGCATACATGCTCAAGAGGGATCACCCGAAATTCAAAGGCAACTGAATTTCAGCAACCGGGACATCGATGTCGGAATGCCGCGAAACTCACCGAGATAAATCGTTTCGCCTTTTGGGGAAGAAAGTCTGAAGTAGAACAAGTAGCAGAAGCATACATGCTCAAGAGGGATCACCCGAAATTCAAAGGCAACTGAATTTCGGCAACCGGGGCATCGATGTCGGAATGCCGCGAAACTCACCTAGTCAAAGCGTTTCCCGCTAGCGGAAGAAAGTCTGATGTAGAACAAGTAGCAGAAGCATACATGCTGAAGAGGGATTACCCGAAATTCAAAGGCAACTGAATTTCGGCAACCGGGGCATCGTAGTCGGAATGCCGTTAAACTCACCGAGTCAAAGTGTTTCGCCTTTTGGGGAAGAAAGTCTGGAGGAGAACAAGTACCATAAGCATACATGCTCAAGAGGGATCACCCGAAATTCAATTGCAACTGAATTTCAGCAACCGGGGCATCAATGTCGGAATGCCGCGAAACTCACCGAGTCAAAGCGTTTCCCGCTAGCGGAAGAAAGTCTGATGTAGAACAAGTAGCAGAAGCATACATGCTCAAGAGGGATCACCCGAAATTCAAAGGCAACTGAATTTCGGCAACCGGGGCATCAAAGACGGAATGCCGCGAAACTCACCAAGTCAAAGCGTTTCGCCGTTTGGGGAAGAAAGTCTAATGTAGAACAAGTAGCAGAAGCATACATGCTCAAGAGGGATCACTCGAGATTCAAAGGCAACTGAATTTCGGCAACTGGGGCATCGATGTTGGAATGCCGCGAAACTCCCCAAGTCAGAGCTTTTCGCCGCTAGCGGAAGAAAGTCTGATGTAGAACAAGTAGAAGAAGCATACATGCTCAAGAGGGATCACCCGAAATTCAAAGGCAACTGAATTTCGGCAACCGGGGCATCGAAGTCGGAATGCCGCGAAACTCACTGAGTCAAAGCGTTTCGCCGTTTGGGTAAGAAAGTCTGATGTAGAACAAGTAGAAGAAGCATACATGCTCAAGAGGGATCACACGAAATTCAAAGGCAACTGAATTTCGGCAACCGGGGCATCGTAGTCGGAATGCCGCGAAACTCACCGAGTCAAAGCGTTTCGCCTTTTGGGGAAGAAAGTCTGAAGTAGAACAAGTAGCAGAAGCATACATGCTCAAGAGGGATCACCCGAAATTCAAAGGCAACTGAATTTCGGCAACCGGGGCATCGAAGTCGGAATGCCGCGAAACTCACCGAGTCAAAGTGTTTCCCGCTAGCGGAAGAAAGTCTGAAGTAGAACAAGTAGCAGAAGCATACATGCTCAAGAGGGATCACCCGAAATGCAAAGGCAACTGAATTTCAGCAACCGGGACATCGATGTCGGAATGCCGCGAAACTCACCGAGATAAATCGTTTCGCCTTTTGGGGAAGAAAGTCTGAAGTAGAACAAGTAGCAGAAGCATACATGCTCAAGAGGGATCACCCGAAATTCAAAGGCAACTGAATTTCGGCAACCGGGGCATCGATGTCGGAATGCCGCGAAACTCACCGAGTCAAAGCGTTTCCCGCTAGCGGAAGAAAGTCTGATGTAGAACAAGTAGCAGAAGCATACATGCTGAAGAGGGATTACCCGAAATTCAAAGGCAACTGAATTTTGGCAACCGGGGCATCGTAGTCGGAATGCCGTTAAACTCACCGAGTCAAAGTGTTTCGCCTTTTGGGGAAGAAAGTCTGGAGGAGAACAAGTACCATAAGCATACATGCTCAAGAGGGATCACCCGAAATTCAATTGCAACTGAATTTTAGCAACCGGGGCATCAATGTCGGAATGCCGCGAAACTCACCGAGTCAAAGCGTTTCCCGCTAGCGAAAGAAAGTCTGATGTAGAACAAGTAGCAGAAGCATACATGCTCAAGAGGGATCACCCGAAATTCAAAGGCAACTGAATTTCGGCAACCGGGGCATCAAAGACGGAATGCCGCGAAACTCACCAAGTCAAAGCGTTTCGCCGTTTGGGGAAGAAAGTCTAATGTAGAACAAGTAGCAGAAGCATACATGCTCAAAAGGGATCACTCGAGATTCAAAGGCAACTGAATTTCGGCAACTGGGGCATCGATGTTGGAATGCCGCGAAACTCCGCAAGTCAGAGCTTTTCGCCGCTAGCGGAAGAAAGTCTGATGTAGAACAAGTAGAAGAAGCATACATGCTCAAGAGGGATCACCCGAAATTCAAAGGCAACTGAATTTCGGCAACCGGGGCATCGAAGTCGGAATGCCGCGAAACTCACTGAGTCAAAGCGTTTCGCCGTTTGGGTAAGAAAGTCTGATGTAGAACAAGTAGAAGAAGCGTACATGCTCAAGAGGGATCACACGAAATTCAAAGGCAACTGAATTTCAGCAACCGGGGCATCGTAGTCGGAATGCCGTGAAACTCACCGAGTCAAAGCGTTTCGCCTTTTGGGGAAGAAAGTCTGAAGTAGAACAAGTAGCAGAAGCATACATGCTCAAGAGGGATCACCCGAAATTCAAAGGCAACTGAATTTTAGCAACCGGGGCATCGATGTCGGAATGCCGCGAAACTCACCGAGTCAAAGCGTTTCCGCTAGCGGAAGAAAGTCTGAAGTAGAACAAGTAGCAGAAGCATACATGCTCAAGAGGGATCACCCGAAATTCAAAGGCAACTGAATTTCAGCAACCAGGGCATCGATGTCGGAATGCCGCGAAACTCACCGAGTCAAAGCGTTTCGCCGTTTGGGGAAGAAAGTATGATGTAGAACAAGTAGCAGAAGCATACATGCTCAAGAGGGATCACCCGAAATTCAAAGGCAACTGAATTTCAGCAACCGGGGCATCGTAGTCGGAATGCCGCGAAACTCACCGAGTCAAAGCGTTTCGCCTTTTGGGGAAGAAAGTCTGAAGTAGAACAAGTAGCAGAAGCATACATGCTCAAGAGGGATCACCCGAAATTCAAAGGCAACTGAATTTCAGCAACCGGGGCATCGATGTCGGAATGCCGCGAAACTCACCGAGTCAAAGTGTTTCCCGCTAGCGGAAGAAAGTCTGAAGTAGAACAAGTAGCAGAAGCATACATGCTCAAGAGGGATCACCCGAAATTCAAAGGCAACTGAATTTCAGCAACCAGGGCATCGATGTCGGAATGCCGCCAAACTCACCGAGTCAAAGCGTTTCCCGCTAGCGGAAGAGAGTCTGATGTAGAACAAGTAGCAGAAGCATACATGCTCAAGAGGGATGACCCAAAATTCAAAGGCAACTGAATTTCGGCAACCGGGGCATTGTGGTCGGAATGCCGCGAAACTCACCGAGTCAAAGTGTTTCGCCTTTTGGGGAAGAAAGTCTGAAGTAGAACAATTAGCAGAAGCATACATGCTCAAGAGGGATCACCCGAAATTCAAAGGCAACTGAATTTGAGCAACCGGGGGCATCGATGTCGGAATGCCGCGAAACTCACCGAGTCAAAGCGTTTCCTGCTAAGTGCGGGTAGAAAAGTCCGTGATGTAGGGAACAAGTAGCAGAAGTCATAATGCTTCAAGAGGGATCACAACCGAATTCAAAGGCAAACTGAATTGTAGTCAAACCGGGGCAGCCGATGTCGGAATGCCACGAAACTCACCGAGTCAAACGCGTTTCCCGCTAG
>JAAWWB010002033.1:0-22804 GCA_018804465.1 Populus tomentosa | reverse complement strand
GATTTAATTACTTTCCTTTCTATGTTAGGAAAAGCATTAAATAGTCCTCCCCTCTTTAGGAATAAGATATGGCCAACTTCCTTACTTAATTAGGAGAATAAATTGCTGGCTTTTTATCCTTGTAGTATTAGGAAAAAAAAAAGCCTAACAAGCCTGGTATTGGGCCAGACATATCAACCCCTTGTTCCACACAAGTTGGGCTCTTCTTGGACCTGAACTAAATGAATTAAAGGTTGTCCTTCATGCTCCTTAAATGTCCCAAGCCCTTCTAGGTCCATCTTGCTCCATAAGTTCTGAACAAGCCCATTCAATGCTTTTTTAAGCTTCTTTGCCCTAACTCTTGTGATTGGCCTAATTGGCACCTCCAATGGATCGTTGGCGTGATTACGCTTGGTGTTGGGCTGATCCACATCAAATTGTTGAGTGGGTGGCCAACTCTTGATTTGGTGAAAATCCTTATCTTCTTGTCTGAACAAAACATCATTGCTAACATCAGAATTGGAACCAACTGTACACATGAAAGTTCTAGGAAATTGTCTTATCTTTCCAGAAAAAAAATTTAGGTCATTTGGACTTCTACAATTCGAGATATGGGCCGAATATTGAATAGTGTCTGGGCTACAGGATAGATTCAGACTTCTCCATGGTTGCTATAATTTGGACTTGACAACGGGCTTTTTAAATCTTGGACCCCACATGAAAGTTGTAGGCATATGTCTTACCTTTTCATCCATATAAAGCAGAACTAAATCCAAGATCTACAACTCTAGATATGACCCAATTACCGAACAGTATTCCAGCTTGAACTGCACCAACATCTCTTTTCTAAGTTTGGTCCTCTCTTTGTCCTTTCAATTTCAGTACTTAAACTCATCAATCAATCCTTTTATTTATGTGATAAGCCTGCATTTAAGATGAGCATTTACCATAAATTAAAGGTATCTTATATTATTAGATATGTTATTAAAAAACATGCTTTAGTTAAGGAGTTATTGATACTTTAAGTGCAAAATGATGGTATAAAACCTTGATAAAAATGCACTTTTAAGTACTAATCATTGGGTCATATCTGGAGTTGTAGATCTTAGATTTAGGTCTTCTCTATATGGATGAAAAGTTAAGACATAGGCCTAAAACTTTCATGTGGAGTCCAAGATTTAAAAAAGCCATTTTCAAGTCCACATTATAGCAACAACGGAGAAGTCTGAATCTGTCCTGTAGCCCAGACACTGTTTAGTATTCAACCTATATCTCGAGTTGTAGAAGTTCAAATGACCTCAATATTTTTTCCTGGAAAGCTGAGACAATTTCCTAGAACTTTCATGAGTTAAGTCTGTTCAAATTCTAACGTTATCAATTATGTTTTGTTTAGACAAGAAGATAAGGATTGTCACCAAGTCAAGATGTGGCCACCCACTTAACAATTAGTCATCAAATCAATAGTTTTAAATTTTGTCCTATAAAATGAGGCATTTGCCTTGCATTTAGGCATCTTGGTTTTCATATC
Organism: Populus tomentosa; assembly: GCA_018804465.1. NCBI lineage: Eukaryota > Viridiplantae > Streptophyta > Magnoliopsida > Malpighiales > Salicaceae > Populus > Populus tomentosa. Next base: position 21,297 of record JAAWWB010002033.1, on the reverse strand, counting down.
AAGATCATGCTCGTTATTTCTTTCTTATATTTTTGTAATGTTTAAGTTTTATTTCATGTTATATTTTTCTTAATCTCTTGTTGATGCTTTTCATTTCCCTTACAATACTTATGTTCTTATGTTGTTTATTTATGTTTATCTTCTTCATTATGTTTTGTTAAGTTTATTATGTCAAGGTGAAAAGGTTTTACTAATGGTGTTAGAATATGTATAATATAAACTCAACATGGGCTTCAATGTTTATATCCAAGAAAGTTTGTTATTAACATGTTTTTATCTTTTTATCTTACTAATTCTTAATACCTTGCTTGTTAAATGGTTAATCTAGATTTGTGTTGTATAACACTTGGTACAACAAATGCTTGACACTTTCATAGCCAACCGTATGGTATAACCTACACATGTGCTATGAAAAGAACTTAATTTGTTGTTAACATAAGTTAGCATCATGAATTCCTGACAATATTTAAAGGTTTGGTGTTACTTAAATAAGATAATAATTTATCATGTTAATAATTTATAATAAACTATTAAGGATAAATCATCCGATTGGAACCTTCTTTATGTTTAGTTTCCAGTTGATTAATAAAAAGAGTTTGTACTATATTTATTTCTAATACCATTAGTGGATCCTCTAACCTTGTTAATTGTTTTATCATTGTTTAATCCTTATATTAATATCCCATAAAATTCTCATAAACTCTTTGTTTTATTAAATATATATATTATTTTTAATTTATATAGTTCACCTTCCTGTAGTTTGACCTCGTTCTTGCCGGGTTACTTATTACTTCGATATTCTTACACTTGGGAGAAGACATCAACTCTTTGATTGTGTCAAATACCATTATAACACCTCTCCCCCAAAACTTGGAAGGGAATGTCGACACTAATGAATTTTCATTAGTGTCATTAGTTGCCCATATTGGGACTGGCTAATCAAGTTTGTTTTAAAAGCCAACATCAATGCCACTGATTGATGTTGTTTTTCCAGCCCGAAATAGCCAATCAGATTTTTCTTTCCATTATACCTTGGAATATTTCTGGAAATGCTGATGTCAAGATTCATGACATCATTAGCTTTCACTTTAAGAATAGTTAATCAAGTTTCATGTGATTATTGATATCGACGTCACCAATTAATACCATTAACTATTCTCATCGAATAGTTAATCAAGTTCAATATCCCTCATTCTAAAGGATGATTATGCCAATGTTAGCAAACCTTACTAACATCATTAGCTTCCGCTTTCAGGACCATCTAATCAAGTTCGAGGAATGATCATCAACAAAGTCCATTAATGTAATCCATATTCTTAAATCAATCAAGTACTTAAATTCATTTTAATTTCTCATTTATTTCACTTTATCCTTGTAACGACTTGGCTTTTTCATAGCAAAAAAGAATTGGTGGAAATTTTTTTTTTTTGTAAGTTGTTAGGTTCTTGATGCTTTTCACAATATCATTTTGTGAATTTATAAATACATTCCATTCATTAGCAAGGCACAACCTACATAGGGTAATGTAAATCAACATCCCATAAAAGTGACAACACGCATTCTCACAACGATATTTAGGGTGTATCGTAACAAAATTCATCTATTAGTATAATGCAATATTCATGTGATTTTACATTACAACATTCTCATAAAAGAGAATATCACATACATACATTCACCACGCCATATTTACAAAATCATACTTTTATATATGTATTTCATCATGATTTTCGATATAAGTCATTACAACAATGCCGAATGGAAAATATTCAACTAGTTCATTCGTACTTATCAAATACATAACACTTAATCATCAAACACAACCCGGTCATCCATCTCAGATGCCATATACAAAGCTAATTATTGAACACAACCTAGTTTAATCATTTTGAATGCCATTAGCCGCAACTAATCATCAACTCAATCAGCATTTCATAATCGGTTTAACATTCGTCAACAACTCAATTTCATCAATAACTTAAACTCCATTTCATAATCGGTCTACCATTCATCAACAACTCAATGAACATTTCATAATTGGTTTAAAATTCATCAATAACTCAATTTCAGCAACAACTCACACACTATTTCATAATCGGTCTACCATTTATCAACAATTCAATTTCATCAACAACTCAAACTACATTTTATAATCAGTCTACCATTAATCAACAACTCAATTAACATTTCATAATCGGTTTAATATCATCAACAACTCAATATCATCAACAACTCAATCAACATTTCATAGTCAGTTAAACATTTCATAACATAATAATATATCATCCTCAAATAAGTTATTTCAGAATATTTACATTATATAAGAAAAAGATGGAAACCACCTACCTGTTCCTCCTTTAGGGTGTCCTTGCCCAGTTTTAGGTCCAATCCCGGTCGTACCACGTACACACATCAATGATCACAAATCAAGTGTTCCACATATTACAGATTTGCAATCGATAATCACATAACTCGTCACCATACATATTTCAAAAATACCTATATTCACAATCATATGTTCCACATATTGCACATCCATACAATGAAATCATTACAAGCATTTAAGTCAATTCTGTTATGGAGGTCAGTTGCAGAACATCGACAACGAAAGCTGGTTCACTGGTGGTACATAACTTGACAGTGAAAACTGATTCGTTACTGCCACAGGATTTGATAACAAAAACTAATGCGCTGGTGTCCCTTATTTGACAGAAATCACCAACGCGTGCAGGCTACTATTGACATAGAAATCGTTGATGAAAACTAAGTCGTTGCCGACTAAGAAATCATCAATGCAACACAATTTCACAGTTGATGTTGAAATCGTTAGCGTATACGGTTTATGGCAGACATAGAAATTGTTGACGAAACTAAGTCATTGTCGACTCAGAAATTGTCAACGCAACACAGTTTCACACGTGACACTAAAATCATCAATGCATATGATTTATGACCAACACAGAAATGGTTAACGAAACTAAGTCGCTACAGACTCAAAAATCATCAACATAACATAATTTCACAACTAATGCTGAAAATGCTAGCGCATATGGTTTACGGCTAATGCAAAAATCATTTATGAAAACTGAGTCACTGTCAAATTAGAAATTGTCATCACAACAAAGTTTCATAGCTGACACTAAAATCATTAGTGTATATTGTTTACGGCAGACATTAAAATTATTAATGAAACTAAGTTGCTGTCAACCCAGGAATTATCAACACAACCCCTATCGTTGCTGATTTAGAATTTGGCAGCAGTGATGAAGTCATTTATGGTTTCACTTCTCTTGTTCGACCAAGCATAAGGCTTACACTAGGCTTCCCTCTACCAATGTTTCTCACCCTAAGAGGACATAGAACCTTCACCAAATATCAACACATGTTTATTTAGCAAGGTTTTCCCAATTCATTCCTTTCAATATCGGCATTTAGCATTGCTACTACCATGCATTCTCACATTAAAATTTATATCATGGCAATGTATCAATACAAGTGATAATAATTCTACAACACATAAAGATTCTATTTCATTTTTTATCACAAGTATAATCATAAAATCATGTTGCAACCTATTTCCATCTCAACATTTAAGCAAGAAAATCAATATCATTTCAATTCCAGCACATAAATGTTCATAGAAATCTAGCAGAATCACATAAATTCTACCATGAACATCCACATACATTTTGGTTCCAGCACATAAAATGCTCTTAGAAATCTGGCAGAATCACAGTTTATGCATTGGATAATTTCTTTACACATTTCATGTAAGTTCTTCCATCATATGTAAAAAATCAAAGCATTAATCATACACATGCATTCTATTTTAGTTTGTGTATGATCTTAGGAGTTCAACAATGTCATTTTCATGCATTTCATCACACAACACATTCTGTCCAACCTTTCAGTTATGGTCGGTCGTCCTTCCAAATTTGTGCATGCAAAATTTGTTAATTTGCTTGATAAAATTTTTGGAATTAGGCCCCGTCTTCAATCCCCATTCATCCTAATTTTTCCCTTTATCCCTTTTTAGTTACGAGTTCAAGAACCCTAGCTACCCTCTTGGGTTTCCTTAAGTTTTTCTATCTAGGATTTTCTAGGAATAATTAAGGAGGTGATGTTCCTCCTTTACCTTATGATTTTGGGTAGTCCTAGAGTAAGGTTTTGGTGGTTTGTTCTTCACCTCCTGTTTGGTTTCTTCCCTCTTTTCTCCAACCGCACCAGCTGACCTCCTACATTCTCATTTCCTACATGGTTTCAACCATTTATGTCTTTTCTAACTTTGCTATCTTCTCCAGTGTTTAAGAGGGGTGTATGCAATTGTAGTTGTGGGGTTTTTCTTTGGGAAAGAGGGAGGAAGGTTGCTGCAGTGAGTTGGTCAGTTTTGGGAAGAGGAAGAAAAGTAAAAACTTGCAGCTGAACACATGCAGCAGTTGCACTTGTTTTTAGAAAGAGGAAGGGTCACCTTCACTCTCTCTTTCCATTTATGCCCCCTCTTAATAAGGTGGGATGTTTGAGCGTTGGTTTAAATTTGTTCTTGTTCCTTCTTGGGTTATTCCAAAACCAGTTTCCCCCCTTCTCACAACTCCTTAAGGCAGGCCAATTTACTCCCCTAAACTTTTACTTAGTATGTGCTGACCTTTTACTTAAATTTATGTCGAGTATTATAACCAAAGACTAAATTTTTTGTCAAGTTTTACACCATGATTGACACATGGATTCGTTAGCGCACATAACTATTTTTGACTTAGAAATCAGCAATGAAAACTGTGTCTCTGTCGATTTAAAAATTGACAACAAAACTATGCCACTGTAGATTAAAAAATCAGCAATGAAAACTGTGCCGCTATCGATTTCAGAAATCAGCAATGATGGTTGAGTCGTTTCTGACTTCCTTTTTTTTTTTTTATGTTTACAATCCTTTCTCTTTATGGTTTCACCCATATATGCAAAAACCAAGAATTTAACATGTTAGCAAAAACAACTTTATGTAAAAAGTGTAGGTATAGAACACCTACCTACTTTAGAAGTTCAACTTGAGCTTATTTGTTGTTGTTGTACCCCTCCCACGGTCCCTTCTTAAGCTCCTAAGAATTTGGGTCCCCCTTCAAATGCTCCTCCTATATTCCAATATAACATCCTAAATCAATATTCAAATATTCCCGATTTATTCATAATATTCATAAATTCACAAAATCAAATACTTTCGTAAACAATTTCCATGGATGTATTTCATTTTCTTACTTGTAATTTAAATTTATTTACATTAAAATTTATTTACACAAACATTAAATGTCCAATTAACTTAATTCTTCATCAATGATTTTCAATTTTAGAAAGACATGACTTTTCGTTATCGATTTTTTTCTAGTGTCTAAAGGCATGAATTCTCGTCACCAATTTTCTAATGTTCCAAGACATTTAATATATCACCAAACAATGTAATTTAGCTTAAATTTCAGCAATGACAACACATGCCAAAATTTTCCAAAGCATACTCAAAATAATCAATTTATTCCTTTTATTTGCTGCTAATCAAGCCATTATCATGCAAATAACCTCAAAATTCACAAGAACAAATATTCCTATAAAATATTTACATGAACCTTATAATTTTAAACTTGGAGGTTTTCTTCTCCTCATGCAAGAGCAAGAGAGAAAAACAAAATTACTTAAGGATATGTTCCTTAACTTTGCAACTTTAACTTATTTCAGTGAATTATTGCAAAAATCTATAAAAATCATGTCCTCCTCTTTCAATTTCCAGCTTCTTCTTTTTATTGTTCTCTAGCTCTCTAACTCTCTAAGTTTAGTCACTTAATTTATTTTCTTGGATATAATCTTCCCAAAGAACACTCCTTTTTTATTTATCTTGAAGAAAAGGAGAGAAGATGAAGCAAATGGGAGAAGAAATGGTCTCCCTCCTGTTTTCCTTTTGCACAAGACATGGGCTATCTTTAAAGGAGGAGAAGAGAATATTTGTTTTGATAAAATTACCAAAAGCCCTTATTAATGGCTCGTATGTCATCTTCTTTAATTTAGTTGATTTTCAGTACTCTCGCAAAGCCTTCCCAAACTCCGATTGACATGCAATTTTCACCTAAGATAAAACAATGAGTTTGGAGATTTATTATAAAATTTTAGTTTGGTCGAACGATCAAATTCAAATATATCATTGATACCGTAAAACTAGACAGTCGGTGTCTTTCATGCCAAAATCTGAATTTCATACATTAATTTATTTACTTAGAACATCTTGAAATTTCCATTTAATTTATATTCATTAAATTCAATATTACCCCATTAATCACTAATTTGTCAAAATAAGTTTTTTAACTAGTGTTAACGTATCTTCTTATTTTTCTTATTCTTTTAACCATTGAAACTCGTCATTGGTTTCACCAATGTCGAGTTTTAAACTAAAAATCATAACCCTCCTTTCAAATTAAACAATACCTTTAAATTTATTTATGAAGATCATTCTCTCTCTTACATGACATATTTATTATCATTCCCACTTTTATTCTTTTCTTTCATACCAAATCTTACTCATCAAGATCTTATTACTTCAATCCTATATTTATTTCATGGGGGTTTACACATATTGTCACTATTTAGGGAGCTGATACCTAGTATCATGATCACTAGAAAACCTATGGTCTTCGAGAGTTTAGGTAAGGGGATCAATTGTGCAAGGGGAAGACGCATCACTCCTAGTACACCCTACCTAAGATAAACTACTTTGTTGATTGTTTGTTATTTTAAGTTTTTGTTTCTATTTGTTGGTCTCTGATTAGTACTTAAAAGTGTATTTTTATAAAGGTTTTATATCATCATTTTGCACTTGAAGTATCAATAACTCCTTAACTAAAGCATGTTTTATAATAACATATCTAATAATATAAGATACCTTTAATTTATGGTAAATGTTCATCTTAAATGCAGGACTATCACAAAAATAAAAGGATTGATTGATGAGTTTAAGTACTGAAATTGAAAGGACAAAGAGAGGGCCAAACTTAGAAAAGAGATGCTAGTTCAGTCCAAACTAGAACACTGTTCAGTAATTGGGTCATATCTAGAGCTATAGAACTCGCATTTAGGTTTGCTTCATATGGATGGAAAGATAAGACATAGGCCTAAAACTTTCATGTGGAGTCCAAGATTTAAAAAGACTGTTTTCAAGTCCAAATTATAGCAACAACGAAGAAGTCCGAATCTATCTTGCAGCCTAGATAATATTCAGTGTTCAGCCCATATCTCTAGTTCTAGAAGTCCAAATGATCTCAATTTTTTTTCCTGGAAAGATGAGATAATTTCCTGGAACTTTCATGGGTGAAGGTGGTTCCAATTCGGACGTTATCAATGACGTTTTGTTCAGACAAGAAGATAAGGATTGTCACCAAGTTAAGATATGGCCACCCATTCAACAATTAGTCATCAAATCAATAGTTTCAAATTTTAGCCTATAAAATGAGGCATTTGTCATGTATTTAGGCATTTTGGTTATTCAGATCAAGATCATGCTCTTTATTTCTCTCTTTATATTTTTGTAATGCTTAAGTTATACTTTCATTATTATCATGTTTATGCTTTTCATTTCCTTTCGTTTACTTAGTTAACTTGTATCTTATTCATGTTCTTATCTTGTTTATTTATGTTTCTCCTCTTCATTATGTTTAGCTAAGTTTATTATGTCAAGGTGAAAAGGTTACACTAATGGTGTAAGAATAAGTATAATATGAATTCAATATGGACTTCAATGCTTATATCCTAAACAACTTGCTATTAACATGTCTTATCATTTTTATCTTATTAATTCTTGATACCTTGCTTGTTAAATGGTTAATCTAGATTTGCGTTGTATAACACTTGGTACAACAAATGCTTTGCACTTTCATAGCCCAACCGTATGGTATAACCTGCACATGTGCTATGAAAGGAACTTGATTTGTTATTAATATAAGTTAGCATTATAAATTCCTGACAATATTTAAAAGTTTGGTGATATTTAAATAAAATAATTATTATGATCATATTAACAATTTATAATGAGCTATTAATGACAAATCATCCTATTGGAACCTCCTTTGTGTGTGGTTTCCAGTTGAATAATAATAAAAGTTTGTATTATACTTGTTTGAAATACCATTAGTGGATCCTCTAACACTGATATTTGTTTTTATCATTGTTTAATCCTCATATTAATCAAACATCTCAAAGTCTTCTTTAACTTATTATTATTATTATTATTATTATTATTATTATTTATAATTTATATTGTTAACCTCCTTGTAGTTCGACCCCGGTCTTGCAGAGTTATTTATTACTTCAACACTCCTACACTTGGGAGAAGACATCAATCTTTTAGTCGTGTCAGTCTCATATAGAGTTCAAGATATATCTCTTATCATAAAAAAGCCTCTATCTTGTCAGATTAAATACTAAACGTTCTATGGCCCTAAGCATTTGTTTTCTATTTTGTATTTTTAATACCAGAAGGTATGCTACACAATGTAATTTTATACCTTTAAATATTAAAGAATATAGCTAAATCCTCACACTTCAAATAACAAATTAATTGTTATGGGTTTTTTGGTATTTTGGCCAAACCCTAATGAATAATCCTAAATAGGTTACGATATCCATTTTTTATTTTTAAAACATGATAAAAATATGATTTTATTTTTTTAAAAAAATATGGGTGAAAAACCTTTAGGATTTGGCCATATGTATAAAAATAAAAACATATTTTTTTGTGTTTTTTTTTTCAATGAGGACTTTTTTAAAAACAAATTGGGTTTTTTTTTTTTTAATCTTTGAGAGAAATCATGTATTTTTAATACCAGGTCTGTATCTTTTAGTGTAAGTCTACAAACCAATATTAAATAAACCTATTGAAAAAATGCACAAAAAACCCACAAATAATTTGAAAAAGGCCATTACTTTTTTTTTTTAAAAAGAATTTATGGCCTTTTATTAGGCTTGTTTGGCTAAATATTAAAATAAAAATATTAAAAACCAAGGGAAACACTACAAGATTTAACAGTTTTACCGACGGAATTTTTCCGTCGGCGTAAGACACATATTCCATCGGTAATTAATTTACCGATGAAATCACCGATGGAGAATTTCCGTCGGTGAATCTTTCGTCGGTAATTTTTTATCCGTCGGTAAATCCGTCAGTAATAATATTACCAACGGATTTACTGGCGGAACAGACGCGTCGGTAAAAATATTTTTTTATTATCGATGGATTTATCGATGGAAATTTTCGTCATTAAATCCTTCAGTAATTATTTAAAAACATTTTTAAAAAATTCATTTTATAAAATTATAAAATAATTAATGTAACATAAATAAACATTGTATAATATACACTCAAAATGCTTGGAAAAAAGAATAAGAAAATCAACTCAAACAAATTTGCAACAAATAAATAAAACAAAAAAAATTAATTCAACTAAAAAAATTCATATGAAAAAAATTAAGTTGCAATAGCTAAAAATTTAAAAATCCTATAAATAAATCAACTAAAAATTGATCTCATATGAAAAAAAAAATCTCACAACAACATTTATACAATTATTATGAACAAAATCAATTAAAATTAAATAAAAAATAAATATAGTGAAAAAAATCATGAAAAAATAAGAAAAAAAAAATCTTACTTTAATATACTTGCAAGTGAAGCTAAGGAAAAAAAAATTCGTAAAGCATATTAATTAAAAAAGACTAAGAGGATAAAAGAAGAAAGAAGAACAAGACATGCCCGAGTATGGAGGAAAAGAGAAGGAGATGAGGAGAGAAAAGAGGAGAAAGAAATAGATATTGATGTTTTTTACATATAGTGAAGAATAAGAAGAAGAAGTAGAAGTAGAAGTAGTAGAAGAAGTAGAAGTAGTAGAAGAAGAAAAAGAAATAATGAGTCTGTCTCTTGTGAAATAAGCGGATTCAGGTTTTTTATTGGGGCGCGTTACCGACGGATAATTGAATATTAATATTTTTTAATTATTTCGTCGGTAATTTCGTCAGTAATATTTAATTTAAATTTTCAATTTCATAAAAAGTTTTCAGAAACTGCCAAAAATTACCGATGATTTTTCAATCCGTTGTTGATTCTGTCTGTAATATTTAAATGAAAATTTTAAATCAATTGAATTTTTTTAGAAAACCGCCAAAACACACCGACGAATTTTCAATCCGTTGGTGATTTTGTTCGTAAAGTAAAACAATTTAACAGTGCAATTGGAAGATGAACAGTTCTGGAGCTCTCTGGAAAATACCGACGTAAAATTCCGTTGGTAATTCCCTTTGTAATTGACATGACGAACAGTGTTCACAGTTTACCAACGGATTTCCCGACGGGTTTACTGACGGAATTACTGACAAAAATTATTCCATCGGTAATTCCGTTGGTAAAAAATGGCACGTCATCATTTTCTTTTGCTTTGTTTTATTTTTTTTCCCTCGGTAATTCTTTCGGTATATACCAAGGGAATATTTCTATCTGTAAAATTCCTCGGAAATTTACCAACAAAAATATTCTCTCAGTATTTCTGTTTGTATTTATTAATTTTCTGGTAAGACACTAGGGTGTTTTAGACAACACACCGCTAGTCTAAAGGCTGGATTGGTTGGGCTGAGGCCCAAGCTTAGCCCAACTGTTTGCGTCAATTGTACACCTAACTAGTTTCTTATTTTTGGGACGTGAATTAATTCACGTCTTGCATGGCTCATCAAAAGAAAAGAAAAACAACACGTAAGTTACCGAGGAAGGAAGATTACCTGGCACTAGGGGGAGAGATGCTGACTAGAGCTGTTGTTAATTTGTGGCTGCTCACGGTGCTAGTTTGAAGAGGTAGCTGGCGTTGGCTGAAAAGCTATTGTGGGAGGAGAAGCGTTGCTGTATGGAGCAAATGGGCTATGTACTGGTCTACCTTGGCTGGTGCTATCGTGGTCACGGTGTGGAGACTGGAGAAGATGAGCTTCCACTGCTGCTGTCAAGAGACGCTGCTAGTACGTGGAGGTGATGATGGCTAGATGTTGCCGCTGTTAGAGCCTGCTGGAAGGAGATGCTGGTTTTGCCGTGATGTTGAAGGAGAGGGAACACGGTCGCTGTTAGGGTTGCTCTTGAGAGGAGGTTGGGTCACGAGGTAGAGGAGAGTTGGTGTTGCGATGGAAGGAGGAGATGGCTAGCGTGGAAGAGTTGGTCATATGTGAGGAAGAGGTTGAAAAGGAAACAAGGTTGGTTGGGCAAATGAAAAAGAAAGGTTGTGTTAAGGCTGATTTTTAGCTTTCTTTTAACCTGATTTTCTCCTTTATTTTTGTACAAAATTCACTCTTATTTATAAAGGATAAAAGAGGAATAACTAGTTTTTATTAGGCAAAATTATTGACCCTAAAGGATCCTAACTATTGGCCAGAAGTCACCAACACAAGCTATGAATTTAGGCTACAACGGCTGATTGGGCTTTAGTCACATTTTCAGCAGTATTTGGGGTGCAAACTGAAGGGAATCAAGTTGAGAGTGTAGTGAATCAGAGTATTAAGAAGACTTTGGATAGCAAATAAAACCACACTATGACAATGAAGTATCAAAAAAGGAGGTTATATTTCAAATCAGATAAAGATACATATATGCCATATAACCCTAAGCATTGCATTAAGTGTTTTTAAAATTTTACAAGAAAAATTCACAATGAAATCAGAGTTGACAAAACTAATCCTTGAGCTATGATAGTAAGAAATCTCAGTTTTAACAAAACAAAGAAAGAGCTCTCAATAGTCAAGTGAAGAGAGATACACTCTCGGTGTAGTGAGAAAAAACACCTTTGTGCTGCACTGCGCCGTTCATTCTCTCACTCTACACCGTTCATCTTCTTCACTTCTACACGACAGCTCCTTCCAATTCTATGGCCAAATCAAAGAAGAAATCGACAACTCTTCGGTCTGTTCAAGGGGATTTTAAGCTTCAAACCTCGGGTCAAATTTCACCGACCCTAGAGCTCAACTTCGCAGCCAATCTCCAGTTCAATCTAACTTGGGCTCTTCGACTAAAGCCTCTCCACCTCGTACCCAAGTAATTTTTGCTGATTTTGTTACACCATCCAATAGAGCTAAAGGTTCCTCCAAAAGCAGGAGCAGAGTCATGCATGCAACTCGCTCCTCTACCCCCCCGTGACAAAGGCGACTCCTTCGATGGCTCAAGGGCTAGCGCATCGGCGAGTACTAAGAGGGCTAGGTCTCCTCTTCCCATTCTAGAGTTAAATCAAGACAGGACTCCCCAGTCAAACCATATATATAGAGGACCACAATCAGTACTAGGGTTTGCCCAAACCCCATCCCAGATTACCTCTAGTCCCTCTCTCGGCATTCCTACTAAAGCTCCGATAATCACTAAGGAGCCTAAACTAGGTACTTCTCAATCCCCTGGTCTTGTTCATTTCCCTGATTTTACATCTTCTGTCTCATGCCAATTTAAGGACACAGATGTTTCAAGCCTGGCTGATTTGGGGGAATATTGCTTAATTGGGTTTATTGCTGGAAAATTTCATGGTTATGCATCATTGTCTAACTATATTGGGAAAAACTGGGCACACCATGCAAACTTTACAATGCATGATTCTGGGTGGCTAATATTTGCATTCCCCACTGAACGTGAAATGTTGGATGTTCTGGGCGGAGGGCCATATTATGTGTTTGGCAGGCCGTTAATTCTTCAGGTCATGCCAGATTTCTTTGATTTCAAGCCTAACGACCCCACCAAGCTACCCATTTGGATGACATTCCCCAGCCTGCCACTCCGGTGCTGGACCCCCCTTTGCTTGTCTAAATTGGCCAGTGTAAGTGGTAAGCCAATAAACTGTGATGATCAAACTACTAACATAACAAGGCTATCCTATGCCCGAGTTCTTATTGAGGTTGATTTACTGGGAGATTTGCCCAGCTCTATCAATGTTGTTCTCCCCAATGGCTCAACCCTTGCTCAATAAGTTTTATATGAGTCCCTACCTCATTTCTGCAAATCCTGCCATGTCCTGGGGCACTCTGAAACCGCTTGTTGCAAAAGCTCATCCAAGCGCAAAACAAGGCCTCAAGACATTCATGAAGACTCAGGCAGTCCTTCAGCAGACACAGTGGCAGTTGAGAATCAACAACCATACAGTTAAGGGCCTCTTGTTGACACTCATGTTGACCCTATGTCCACTGAAGTGGCCACCTCTGAAACCAGGAGCCTCTCCCCTCAGGCCATAAAAGATCAAAGTTTGTTGACTCCAAGCAAGCTTCCGGACCTGGAAACTACGAGGAAACTCTTCAGGTTAAAAGACATTATTTAACTAGGAGCAGAGCTAACCAAAAGGATGTTCATCCCAATTTGCATAAACCGGGATCATCCAAGTTTCCTATACATTACAATTTTGACAACTCAACATCATCATTGTCAACGTAGTTGGATTGGGAATTTCATTTCATGTGCAGTTATTCTGCTAGTTTGTTTTTTCTTATTTCTTTTCTCCTGCTAGTCAGGTTAGTTTTCTAGGTAATGCAGTTCCCAATTTTATCTAATCTGTTCAAGGCTTTTGCTTTTCTTATCGATTCCATGCTGGATCTGTCTTTTGGGGCTTCTTGTTTTGGCTGATGGATGGCGGTGCTGTGGTTTTGCTACTATGGCTTAGTTGCAGATTGGGTTTTGGGTTGTTTTGCTGCTCAGATCTCTGATTAGTTCATCTATATAAGGGAGTATGTTCTCTTGTCCTGATCAGGTGCTTCTCCTGGGAAGCATGTTCCCCTACACCTACCTTTTGGATTGTAATTTTGTTTTGCAAGTTAAGCTTGCTTTGTATTTCTTTAGGGTGCATGATATATATTTTCGGGAGCCTGTTCCCTTTCTTTGGATTATATGTAAATATTATGTACTCTGCTGGCCTTCCAGCTTTGTTTTGATCTAAATATTTCTTACATTTAATTTAAAAAAATTCTCAGTTTTAAACATGCAATCAAGAAAAGGAGGAGAGAAACCTTCAAGAATTCCTCTACTTTTTGGCATTGAGGAATGTCAAAAATATTCAAACCCCGTGATTGAAATCTTAGATGTTAAACTTGTAATCAAAATATTTTAGATTCAATCAAAACAAGTAAGATGCTTTTGAATAGTTTTAGTTGAAGGGAATCACTAAAATCAAGATTTCAGGTTAATTGAGATGAAAACAAATGTCGTTGAGATAACAAGACTCCACCAAAAAAAAGCCAATAGAATAGTTGTGAGAATAAGATTTTCCTTTAGCTATAAAACCCTAGTTTTCGTTGAAGGGAATCGCTGAAATGCAAGATTTCAAGTCAACCAAGCTAAAAAGAGAGAGAGAGTTATTGAGAAAATACATTTTCTTGCCAAACCATAAGCCGATTCTCGAGGTGACCTTCATTTTTATCATGAAAAAAAGGTGAGAAAAAGCCCTATTACTAGGAAATTCTCAAGAAAAAAGAAAAAGATCAACCCTATCATCAAGAAGAGTCTTCAGGATAGCTATGAAAAGAAAGTTTAAACCTTGTCATCAAGAAGAATAAGAAAAATCCTAGCATCAAGAAATCTGAGTTTTAGGAACCCTATAATCAGGAATCTCAATTTTCAACTCATAATCATAATGTTTTGGATTTAGTCAGAATAGTTAAGATACCTTGGGAAGGTTCTAATTGAAGGGAATTATTGAGATTCATGATTTTAGGTTAATTGGGCTGAAAACATGAGACACTAAGATGACATGACTCTACTAGAAAAGAGTTGCACATGAGAATAACCATGAGAATATGGCTCTCCTAGTAGTTGTAAGATTTTGGTTATAGTTAAAAGGAATTACCAGATTGGGATTTAAGGTTAACCGACCTATAGACAATGATTTTGGTTCTGGTTAAAGGGATTCAACATATTGAGATTTCAGGTTCACCTAATTATAAACAAAGATTTTGGTTCTAGTCAAAGCGCATCGATGGATTGGGATTTCAGGTTAACTGAGTTGTAGACAAAGATTTTTATTTTGATTTAGATTAAAGAGGATAGCTAGATTGGGATTTCAAGTTAATCAAGTTGTAGATATAGATTTTGGTTCTAGTTAAAAGGGATTGCTAGATTGGGATTTCAAGCTAACCAATCTATAGATAGATATTTTAGTTCTCGTTAAAGGGGATCGTCATATTAGGATTTCAAGTTAGCCAATTTATAAACAAATATGCTGGTTCTAGTTAAAAGGGATCGCCAGATTGGGATTTCAGGTAATCGAGTTGTAGACATAGATTTTGGTTATAATTAAAGGGAATCGCTACATTGGGATTTATGGTTAATCGAGTTATAGACAAAGATTTTGGTAACGGTTAAAGGGGATTACCAGATTGAGATTTCAAGTTAATCAAGCTATAGGTAGAGATTTTAGTTCTTGTTAAAGGGGATCATCACATTGAGATTTCAGGTTAATCAATCTATAAACAAATAAGTTGGTTATGGTTAAAAGAGATCGCCAGATTGGGATTTCAAGTAATCGAGTTTTAGACATAGATTTTGGTTATAGTTAAAGGGGATCCCTGGATTGGGATTTAAGGTTAACTGAGTTATAGATAAAGATTTTGGTTACGGTTAAAGGTGATCGCCAGATTGAGATTTCAGGTTAGCCAAGCTATAGAAATATATTTTGGTTCTCATTAAAGGAGATCAACATATTGGGAATTTAGATTAATCGAGCTATAGAAAAAGATGTTGGTTCTGGTTAATGGGGATCACTAGATTAGGATTTCAAGTTAACTAAGTTGTAGACAAAGATTTTGGTTCTAGTTAAATAAGATCATCAAATTAGGATCTCAAATTAATCGAACTATAGACAAAGATTTTAGTTCTAGTTAAAAAGGGATCACTAAATTGGGATTTCAAGTTAACCAACCTAAAGATAGAGATTTTGGTTATTGTAATGGGAGTTGCCAGATTGAGATTTCAGGTTAATCGAGCTATAAACATAAATTTTGGTTCTCGTTAAAGGGATTGCCAGATTAGGATTTCAGGTTAACCAACATGTAAAACCAAAGTTCTAGATTAAATGGATCTCCAGATTCAAGATTTCAAGTCAATTAAGCTGAAAACACAACTCGTCAAAATGACAAAATTCATCTCCCAATAGTTGAATCATAATTATTGTTGAAGGGGATTGCTGCAAATACAAAGTTTCAGGTTTACCAAGCTGAAGTTTTGAGAAGATTAGGTTTGAAGAACACTTTGTTTGTCTTTACAAATTTACCAATCAAAATACTTGACAAGTCTTTGTTATGTAAGTATTGTAAAGAGGGAGAAATTTTGTTAGCGATTTAGGACCCCACATAAATATATAAAAAAATACAACGAACAAAAAAAATTTGGAAAAAGAAAAAAAATATTCATAGGTGTGAAGAACATGAAGAATGTCCAGAAAATTGCCAAAAACTATTTAAGAAGGATCTAAATATCCAAAGTTAAAAATTGACAATTTAATTTTGACTAATGAATGCCCTATTAACAAGAAAAATTAAAATTAGATATTTAATAACTCAATTGAGATTTTTAGGGTTGAATTGAATTTATTGAGGGCTTAATTGTAAAAAAAAATTGTTTTTGAAATCTATATAGGCTTTAATTGGAAGGAATTGAAGTCTGGGGGCTGAATTGCAATGTTGAAAAGCTAATTTGGTCAATTCAGGGGTTTAAATAGGGACTTTATTAAAGAAATTCCAAGCCATTAACCAAACCATAAAAGGCACGAGACTTTAGGGACTTAAATAGGCTAAAGCAAGGGCCAAATTGAAGACAATTGAAAGGTTGATGGTCAATTAAGTTTGATTTGCTTAAATCATGAACCACGGATCTAATTGGAAAAGGAGCTGAACTTTGAGGCTGACAATTGAGTTTGATAGGAGTGGAATTGCATGAAATAAAAGTTGGGAGGCAACAATTAAAAGAAATTGGTAGAATAAGAAGTAAAGTGAAATTTGTCAAATATAAAATTAAAAACTCTAATTTTTTATGTCTAACCTAGACGACGCATCATTCGACTACTATTTATCTTCTTCTTTAGAAGTTTTGGCTAATCGAGTAGGCATCTTCAAACAAATGAACATGGTGTCTTTGACA
Organism: Populus tomentosa; assembly: GCA_018804465.1. Lineage (NCBI taxonomy): Eukaryota > Viridiplantae > Streptophyta > Magnoliopsida > Malpighiales > Salicaceae > Populus > Populus tomentosa. The sequence continues at coordinate 4,148 of JAAWWB010002033.1, read as the reverse complement.
ATTTCAAGGGTTGTAACTACCACTATTTGACTAAGAAACACCCTTTATACAAAGATTAATTACTCTCATCAAACATTTACATCCCATTTTCTTCAATGAACTCAAGAACATTTTATCCCTGAACAGCCATCACTGCATTGATAGATTCTAGGCTGATTAACCTGACACCTTCAAATGAATGAATGTGAAGCTACAGACCTCCAAATCAAGCAAGGTTTGATCCAAACAAAAGGTATACACTTTCTCTATTAACTTTAAGTGGTAGTCAACAATGAAGATGGTGAAGTTGCTCTAGCGAAGTCTCGAAATTGATCAATTTAATCAGCCTTGATTGTGACACCCATTTTGCAAAACCACAGATGTTTTTATGTGTGCACACTCCAATACTTCTTAGTGGGTTCTTATCAAAGGTTGTCCACATTTCTCCCAAGATAAAAAGGCGAGAAACAACTCCTTGGTCTCCAAGTTTAGAAAACCACCATTGTAAAACCAACAAGGTATAAAGCTTATAACTGTAAAAACATATCCAATACCCTAACATGTTTTGAATATTTTTTTGATATATAAAACAAAAAAAATATTTGAAGTTTAGAAAATGTATTTTCGCATGGATTTCTTAAACACAAAAAAAAAAATATTTTCTTGTATTTTTGGATTTTACAACATGTTTGTAAAACTCCGAAGGGTATTGACCAATATTCCAAAAAATACAAAAATCTTATTTTGAGGGAAATTCATCTATTATTCACCGTTAATGTTTGCATAAAGAAATCCCAAAGGGATGAATATCCAAAATATTATTGGCAATAACTTGTTATTATTCACTGTTAATATTTGGATAAAAAAACCCTAAGTGGTAAATATCCAAAATAATTTTCTAGGAATAATAAGTCATCACACATCTCTGCATTAAGGAGTCAATGTTGGCTGCTGCTCTTAGCGTGCTGAAGCTAGAAATCATGGTCTCTGCATGGACTTGCAAGTCTCCTCATTGGCTGGATTCTTTCTCCTTCTTCTGTAAATGCATGTCGTTCCTTACCACGTGGGGCGATCCTCTTGGAGGCTTGGCATTTCATTCTTTTATGGCTGCAGCCTCTTAAATGTTGTTTTCCTTATCTATTGCTGTTGTATGCCCTCCCCATTGGCCAGTTCCATTTCTCTTCATCTGGACGTGATGGCTCCCGTGTACCCATTTGTTTTGCCTTGGGTGCTCTTGGCTAAGCCTCTTTCATCGCTGCATGGTTGGCTGGTGTCTTCGAGCTGTGCTGAGCTGAGGGGAGTATGGGGTTGGATTCTATGGTGCATTTTTCTGCCTGGGGAGGAGCAGTGCTGATTGGCTGTTTCATTTATGGCTCATAACAGCTATGCATGGCGTTTGCATTTATTCTACATTGCATTTACTGCATGGCCTCATATTTTATCTAGGTGGGTTCTTCGAAGATTTGTCCACGTCTCTGCATTAAGGAGTCAAGGATGGCTGCTGCTCTTGGCGTTCTAAAGCTAGAAATCTGCATGGCTTGCATTGATTGGCTGGTGCTACAGTGTGCTGATGGGTTTGTCCTCCCTTTATTAGGGAGCATGTTCCCGTTCTTGGAAATTTAATTTCTTTTTGTTTTGGGAGTTTGTCCTCCCTTTGCTCCCCCTTTGTTGTACAAATTTTTTTGTTTTGGCAGTTTGTTTTTATTCATGAAAGGGAGCCTGTTCCCTTTGCATTTAGGTTGTACATGGGAGTCTATTCCCTTTCCTTGCTGTTCTGCGAGCTTGTCTTGCTATGGTTTGTTCAAGGGAGCCTGTTCCCTTTGCCTGGATATATATCCATTTGTATTGCTAGTTTCCAGCTTGTACCGCAAGCTTATCTTGCAAACATTTTTTTATCTATATACTTCTTACATTTAATCAAAAAAAGAAGTCTTGATTATAACTGAGAAAATTTTGATTTTTAACTCCATGGTTTACGAGTCGTGAGAGCATGAAGCACTAAGGTAAAAATAGGCTTTTAAAGATCCTTGAATTTCCTTAAGATTTCTAAAGTTTTATCCCTCCTCCTTGCAATTTATGAGTCACAAACTCTTGAAACACTAAGGGAAAATAAGCTTTTAAAGCACATGGAATCTCTTTGGATTTCTATCATAATAAAATTAGTTTGAATCAAACATAGATTTCAAGAGATCTGCATTGGTTCTCCTTGGCACTTTGTAGACATATCTAAAGGTATAATCCATATTGGCCAAGGGTTCTTACTTTTAGACTTTGAACCCAAATCCATTCATTATAGCAAACCTATCCTAGGAAAACTAATTAAGAGAATACCAACACCATATCAGTCTATACACTCTACTGTAAGGGTGCGACAGAATGACAACTCCACTAGGGACCCTTGGACTAGGCTTGTAATTTTTTTAATATGCCATATGTTGTTTTTTTTTACTATGAATGATACTTTGTTTAAAAGCTTTAGCATGCATCTTTACATTCTGTCATACATGATATACTTATTCATCACTTTATTATTATTTTCTTTTTTAGGGCACACACATTAAATTTTAAGTTAAGCGAGGGACTAATAGCTTGCCTTATGACTTTAGTCAAGGTTTAAATTTGTGTAAACCCCAACTCTTTGCTGAGTGTTTATACTGATAGTGATTGGTACACGTGCCATCCCACTATCTGCTGAACCCCCATATTGTCTTTACGAGGGTGATCACTAGGACAACAAAAGATCATTTTTAGAGATCAAGTAGTAAACCTACCCTATGTCTGACATAAAGGAACTAGAACCTATCTTTAGGGTGTATGCTCTATAATATCTTTTGCATCAAAACAAGTCTAACCCCAAGGCATCTTGAATTATAGGACTTGTGAACGAATGACCACCATTGCCAAATTTTCCATCATAGAATATAGGAAAACTTAACTGTCACAATTGACTGAAGGAGACTGCCTTGGAAGCGGCATATGCTAAGAAGCTATCACCAATCAAGAACCTGAATTGCATTATGAATGAGGTGAATAAGTTAACAGCTCACTTTTAGAATGTGAATAAGGATGCATTTTTTTTAGGAAATACGGATGTTTGGCGGAAATTGCAATGGTAGAAGTTTTAAGCCAAGTTATGCGAGCCTTAGTTCACTTTTGGGATCCAGACTACTAGTGTTTTTCTTTTGGAATCATAGACTTATGTCCCACTATGGAGGAATATAAAAGGTTGACTGAGTTTCCAAACAATCTGTATAGGATTTGTTTTCCTTTGAGATCTGACAAGGTCAACCCCGAACTATCAAAATTGCTCAAAATCTCCAACTTGGAAAAGTTTTTAGAAAAGAATGTTATGGGTCTGAAATGGAGGATGCTAGAAATTGAATTGAAAAAGAAGTCAGAATCAGAAAAAGAGAGATTGATTACTTTGGGCATATTTGGCCTTGTGTTGTTCCCAAGCCAAACGGGTGTAGTGAGTTTAGAGGTCACTACTGCAAATATAGAGTATGAGAATACACAAATCAATCTAGTGGCTGCTATTTTAGTTGAAACCATCTTGACACTTAACCATTGTAGGAGGAACGGAAAAGGAGCAATGAGATGCTACACAGAGTTGTTGTATATATGGATGGTTAGCCATATTGAAACAACAAAGCCTATCTTCAATAATTTTTTGTGATTCACCCAAAGACCCCTGAAGTTAGTAAAAGAAGAAGAATGGGGAGATCTAGACAACCAAGGTAGGGTTGACAAATTAAAGGTTTGCCTAATAGTGATTTCAAGTGGAGAGCCCCATGGGTAACGATAGTGAAAGTCCTGATGAGTTGTGGACAAAGACGTTGGGTGCCATAGGTAGGGATTATAGGTTATGTGAGTTATGCTCCTGCTATTATGGTTAGGCAACTTAGGGGCATGCAGTTTGTTCCAAGGACTATGGGAGTTGCTCAATTCTTTGGTTTGTTTAGAGATCCCATTGCACAAGAAGTTTTGGAGATCATCAAACAAGACTGGAAGCATCTTATTTTAGTTGAGATAAAGGGTTTGAAGGATCCAAGTGCAAGTGAAGGATATGCAAGATGGAGAGACTTAGCTGCTTCAACCATGCCTTATATAGAAGTCAGATCTCCCCAAGCTGTAGAAGAGCCTATTAAGAGAAAAAGGGTCAACAATAA